>JADLIF010003332.1:0-23130 GCA_016648015.1 Steinernema khuongi
TACTTGCAAATAGAATAAGCTTGCGCGATATGGTTAACCGAGACAACAACTACAGCAACTTCAGCATATATCCGCCTCTGAACGGAAGGCTGCCCCACTCCACAAAATAGCATCATCATCATCACGACGCGACACGCATCACCAGGCATGTCGTTCCGAGACGCCGTGTCCGAGCTTCTATCTGATCCGGAGCCACAAATAGTGTCTGAAGTCATGGTTGCGAGGTGTGTATTTAGTACTTGTGGACCCAAGGAGAACCTCTTCACTGTTAGCTCCTAGCTTAAGCATGATTATTTTTCTTTCGACGGAATTTGTCATGCCTTAGACAAAGTTACCTAGGATTTATCTCAGAGGGAGTGGACCTTGGCTGTAGGAGGAAAGTGACCACGATTTCCGAAAATTTTTCAGAAACTGGGTCATGCCAGCCCGGAGTGCACTGAAGCTATTAAACATGTGAGGGAACATGCTTTATCAGACAACGTAAATTAAACAACGCAGAACAAATATCCATTACGCGTCACTCGGGTAGTCAAAAAAATTGATGTTTGTGATAGACCAGGGCCCCGGAGGTTTTAAATATCTGCCGATCCTAAACACGCTGATTAGACGCTATATTCTCGAAAGCACATTACGTAGCATTCGCAATGATTAACTTGTTCTTGTGGGTTCCTAGCTGATTAACCGGCATGGCAGGCAACGGAGTTCCGCTCACATTGATGAATGACACAACTGTGCCACAGAACATGTAGGATCCTGTATCATTTACTAAATGTACATAATTAGAAGCTAGCATCAAAAGCAGGAGACTTACATCTGAGCATATTTTCTCCTGTTAAAATTGTTGAGTGCAGGAACGAGTGGACAACATCAGCATTTTCGTATGAAAACTTCAACTTTTTAGCTAACTGTTCTTCCGGAATGAGGCTAACAGATTCTCGTACTCGATCAACGCATTTCTTTGTCATTATGCCTCGAAGTCTTTCCCAGCTGCCAGTTCGAATTAATTTCGCTGCTAAATCTATTGCCTGAAAACAAATATATACCGGAAGTGTGGCGAGTAAATTACCTGGTTAGAACCATTCAAGAAACCCTGCTTGTTGTACTCCTTTTCCACTAACATTCGGTAGATGTATTGTGAGATGCCATTGCCGGCCCACCGTTGAAATTCGAATGCCGGAGTCAGAACTTTCGGGTGATTGAATAATTCAAATGAGTTCTCCGCTCTTGAGCTGCCAGTCTGTAAACGCGTGTAAAATATGCAGAATTTGCACTGACAAGAACTGTTTACCGGACTTAGTTCAATACGTGACGCACGCGCCGAACAGAGGCGAAATGAACTGGCGACCACTCGTTGTGTCGGTCTTAATAATCTCATCCTCCTGAAAGATAAAAGCATAATAACAAGGGTACAAGGATAAGATACAATCTGAGAAACACTAAGAAGGAAAGAATGCAGGACAAAGAAGCCCTCCGAATTCGAGCCAAACCACTTATCGGAAACATCTTACGTTCGGTCGTGTTTCCCCATACCGCCTACGTGAGTTGAGCGTTTCGAACACATCGAGTTGTTGGCTGTTTCAGAAGATACGTTTCGATAACAACTATCGCCACTTGAAGCCCATAGCGATCGGTCGAAATCGTCCAAGCGGTAAGCTCGTCCATCGTGAGATCAGACGTTTATGCTTTTTAGGCTTTACTAATGAAATGCGTCGAGGAAGCCATCGAAAGGGCAGTGAAGCACCGCCGGCTGAATTGCCTGATCACGGAGACCTTCCAACTCGCATTGGATCAAGCGTCCGAAGCCCAGAAGAAAGGCCTTAAGCCATTTCCTGTGATAGTGAAGGATTGCTTCGCGGTAAAGAATGTTCCCATGACGTGCTCGTCGAAGATGCTTTTGAACTATTCTGTACCATACACCGCCACTGTCGTCAAGAGACTCGTCAAGTCAGGCGGATGCATAATTGGAAAATCCAATTTGGACGAATTCAGCATGGGATCTAGTAGTTTACGTGGGTATTTTGGGCCTGTGAAGAGCGGGTTCAGCCATGAAGAAAGCCTCGATGATGACTGGATCGTTGCCGGCGGCTCGTCGGGTGGATCGGCAGTTGGAGTTCAGTTAGGAATGGCAACTGTGTAAGTTTACATGTTCCCTGGATTCTTTACAATTGTCTTATAGTGCCCTAGGGAGTGATACTGGCGGTTCGGCTAGAAATCCCGCAGCTTTCAATGGTGTGTTTGGGTTTAAACCCACGTATGGTCTACTGTCGCGTAATGGTTTGGTTCCGTTAACGAATTCACTAGACGCTCCATCGATCATTGCCAAGTCAGCGGACGATTGTAAAACATATCTAGGTAATTCGTGGTACGATATACAATACGATGCTTTTGATCATCTTCAGATGTCATGAAGGGACATGATCCATTTGACTCGACTACAGTTGATTCGCAGCGGTGTATCGCAAACGCGAAGCAGTCGTTAAAAGGACTTGTGATTGGAATCCCCCAGGTTGCGCAATTTTTCGGTCGTCAATTACCCGGCGTTTTAGGAATACTTCAACGATGTGTTATCTCCTACCGTGCTCCGAGCTTTAAATTCGAGTGCTCTTGAATTGGAAAAGGCTGGCTGTACGATCAAAGGGGTGTCGATGAAGCATACCGAACAATCCATTGTGTGCTACCACATCTTGGGCGAATGTGATGTTGCTTCCAATATGGGGCGTTATGATGGTGTGTCGTACGGCTTCCGTAAGCTCAACGAAACCTCCCTTGATGCGATGTATACGGCATCAAGAAATCGATCGTTGAACAAAGTTGTGAAGAATCGGATAATTGCTGGGAACTACTTTCTACTGAAGGAGAATCGCAAGAAGTACTATGATGCTGCTGTGCGATTGCGCCGTTTGATCGCGGGGGATTTCAAAAGGGCATTTTCCCCGGACGGTGAAGGAGTACACGCTTTGCTAACCCCGGTAACCAGTGATTCGGCAGAATCTTACAAACACTGGAAAAAGGAAAGATTCCAGCGTGATTGGGTTGACGACTTCTACACTCAACCGGCGAATATGGCGGGTAGGTACATTCCTATATTCTACCTTCCTAATTTCGCTTTTAAGGCGTTCCTGCTCTATCAGTTCCTGTTGGCTTCTGCAAGAAGAAACGTCCCGTTGGCGTCCAATTGATCTCAAATCTTTTCGAAGATGACTTGTGTCTGTCCATTGGAAAGGAACTTTACCGCTTAATGGGTGAACCACAAATCGAGTAGGAGAATAAATTATGACAACTATTAATGCCCTGTGAAAGGGGGGATATGTTTATTCTTTGTCATAAGCGCGAGAACGCTTATTACAAAGAATAATTGAGCATACAAAACAATTGGACAAGGAATATTTAGATTTTTTTATTTCTAGAACATAGAAGGCTTGATCCTTCTTCCACAGTCTGCAACAAAGTATGTAGTTAGCATAAAACAGAAACAACTTACCCTGTTCATCTGCTGGTTCGCCGCTTCCGGCACGATCTTCATCTGCTGGTTCGCCGCTTCCGGCACGATCTTCATCTGCTGGTTCGCCGCTTCCGGCACATCCATATCGCGTAACTCGATCCAGTAACGCTTGAGCGTTACTGGCTTGATCCTATTTCTAATTTCTGCAACAAGTAAGTATGTAGATACCATAAAACAAACAACTTACCCTGTTCATCTGCTGGTTCGCCGCTTCCGGCACAATGTTCTGTGTCGGTTCTTTTGGCTGCTTTCCGCAAGCTTTTCCTTATCCAAATTTTTTCAAAGGTTGCCATTGGAATGCCTGAAGCAGCAAGCATGCAATTACCATAGAACAGTCAAAACTTACTACGAACAGCTTCTTCTCGCTGCTTTGACTCATGGTGGTGGGGCACCATTAAGGGTTAAATCCTAATGCTCACTGAAGCAACAAACATGTAGTTATCATCAGACGCAGACACAACGCTTCACGAACGCGGCTTAGGTTTGGATAAGCCTCATGCATTGTAGATAAACTTCTACGAAGAAAACATAGAAAAAACAGCATGCTTCGAATCGGACAGCAGACGGAGATCCCCAGACAGGTACGCGAGTATGGTAGATGGAGCATCGCTGCGGGACCAGCATAAAATCAAAATGGAACAGTAATTGCACTTTATGCGCATTGTAGCCCACACCTTAAAACGTATTCTTTGTTATTAGCAGAAAACAACAGCACGTGTTTTTTCATGTTTATATATCCCTAAAGCACTAGTGAAACTGTCTGGGTAGTTTTGATCTGGGCGCATGTTTTTGAGCAAAATTCCTCGCTGCGACACTACTGCTACTCTTACTAAAGGTGTTCGCTACTGCCTGATGCCAAGCTCACTGCTCGGATCAGTGCTTTTACCTTTTGGAGATAGGAGCTCAATTGTAGAGTACCTCCAAGAACAGTTGGAAGTACATTAATGCTGACAAGCGGAAGGTCCCAAGCAGGGCTGTGCAAAACTCAAAACTCAGATGTCAAAACTCAAAAGTCAAAACTCAAAACCGTTTTAAAAAACTCAAAACTCAAAAGTCAAAACTCAAAACCCGAAAAAGCCTCAAAACTCAAAAGTCAAAACTCAAAAGTTTACATTTTTTCTATGGTGTAAATAATTGAAAATCGTCCAAATCGCTCACCGCTAAACCTATCTCCGCTTCTCTTCCCAAAATCGCTTTCTCCCCGTCGGAAAAAAAATTGTTTTTTTTTCCTGTGAGACAAAATAGTCCTTTTCGTAAAAGTTTTGAGTTTTGAGCCCTGGTCCCAAGGGCGTAAGGCTGGCAACGAAACAAGTAAAAAAAATAAATTTTGAATTGGAAAATATGTAAGGGCACTTATGAATTACTGACAATTGAGAAATAATATATGTTTTTATTTACACACATAGGTGGAAGCGTTGTTATTAGTTGATGCGGCAGTTGTAGCAGATTATAAGACTTAGACGTGCTTGTATTTCGTGAAGAGTGAGTGCAGGAGTCGGAGGGTACTTTTCAGGTCTCCGTTAACGATATCCTCAACTCGGGAACGAGGGCGTGGCATTCCAGCATCTTCCATGAGACGAAAGGCGAAGGCAACATTTTCGTGCATTTGTCGTTGTTCAGTTACCTGTACGGCTTTGTCAGAGGCTGAGTTATAAATGTCAATTACCTGAAGATGGAAGTTGTACAAAGGCACAAAGTATCCTTCCAGAAGACCCATGAGGAGAACAAGATAGACTCCATCTTGGAACTGCGTGTCCAACTCAGTGACTTCTAAATTGATTTTGTTCAGGTGTTTGTTGCAGAAAGCGACTAGTGAAGTTTTCACATGCGTCAGTTTAGCTGGGCCGTAGTCGAAGAGTGTGTCGAAGGCATCGCGCTCTCCCTTAAGGCCGAGCTCGGTCTGGCAAGTCGTGAGCTGCTCCGTAGAGAAGCGCTGCTGCGTTTTGCCGTCTTTTTTTGACACGATCATCACTTGGGCGTTGACGTACTCGGGAAAGCGGACAGGAGCACGGAAATGGATGGCCAACGCGATCAGAAGGTGCATGATGGAGAGGATGTCCTTCGCATGAATGGAATCGGCCGTCCACTTGGGTCGGTCGACGATCGCTTGCGACAGGATGCGATTCACTGCTTCAATGACCGTGCGCAGCTTCCGGCGTTGGCCCTCTTCACTCTGCGACACTTCGGGTACCTCGATTCTGAGATTGGCAAGCTTCTCGACAAGACGTTGGATAACTTGTCCATCGAAAAGGTCTTCTTGGATATGTTTCACCACGATACGGTGCTCGGCTAGCTCGCGGTTAAGCCAGTGGATTAGCAGTGTAATGACTTCTTGCACCTTCGGGTCCTCCCGGGAATCCTTCATCAAGAAGCGACGCTCTTCCCCTAAACGAATAATACTTCCAGGGGAGTTTCGACAGAAAAAATATTCGAGGAATTAATTCATAAAAGTGGATACTTTCGGCGGACACATTCTTCAAAGTACGAGAAACGACTTCTGAAGGGAGCTCACCTTCTTCTAGAACAATCTTCTTCGGCGTCGGCAGAATCATCGTGGAGTCCAGCGCTTCCACTCCCTCGCGCTCCACCTCAATTGCCTCATTTTCGTCTTCTTCAGCTTGAATTTGCTGCTGTTGCTTCTTCTTGCGTCCGATTGTGCCGAACTTCTCCAGAATAGACGTCGATTCCTCCTGAAAGCTCGAATACAGAGCGGCAATCGGCGTTCGCTCACCTTCTTCGGCTTTCCTCGATTCATCGTGCCGCCGACCGATTCACCGCCCCCGCTGCTCTGCGCTCGGCTCATCGTCAACATGTCCTCCGTTCAACAGATGATCGCTTCTCGTCGCACGGGCGACTCGTCGGGTGAGCTCTGAAAATGGAGGCGCGAGCTGTAGAAGCGGACGATCGAAGAGGGATAGCGAAGACGGATCTTGGGAAAACGGCGGAAGCGACTTCAGAATAGGCGCAATGCAGTCAGATCAATCGATGAGTGAATATTGTGGGCGAAGGAGTAGGAGGCGGCGGCCAGCGGGCGATATACAGCGGGAACGACTAAGAGACGGCGGTGGCGGGCAAGCAAGCCAAGCGGCAGTTGCAGGCTCTGAGTCAGCCGCTTGGCGATCCTATTGCCAGGCATTGTTTTATGCGGACACAAATGTTAAACTCCTCACCGAGATATAGCACCTCACTCACCACTGATGGTCTCACGACGTGCTGCACCTTTCCAGTGAGAACGGTTGTCCAAGCCTCGAGCAAATCGGCAGTTTCTTTTGGAAATGCGGGCTGATCGTGCTATTGTTCAGCTTATGAGGTTGGGGGCAAATAGTCTTCTGACTAATGTGTAATGCTTCTCGTTGGCGACAGACGGGCTGGTAATGTGGATGGCTTCAACGCCTGGTAGGCTGACATGAGTCCTTGTGGCGGCAGATAAGTAAACATAGGAACCCTATGTATTATATCGAGTGATCAAGTACAGATCGGGTATTCTGAGAAGGCGTTGACTGTCCGGTTCTTTGAGGTGATGTCAATACCATCGGTACAATGCAACTCTAATTTGGTTTCGTTGTCCTGATATCTCTAGTAGAGTGAAAACAAACACCCAGTGAAGTGTATTGAACAAAGTGCATATGGCCATGACAGCTTGACAGTGCAACTTGTCGGCAAAGGACAACTTGACGTAGAGGAATAGGTCATATGCGTAAACTGTTGGACTTATGACCCAATCCTTGCCCTGCATATAGTGGCTTTCCTGGGAACGATATCAATATGTCTTTACATGTTTGCCTTCGCCAAGTAGTTTTTACCATGTCAACGTTCGACATAAGTGGACGAGTCATACAGGCCTTTATTATCCTTCCTTTAAATAGAAGTGTCTGAACTCTCTGCGCTTGTACAAGCACTAATCTACCCGAACCGTCAGAGACTCTGTACACGTAAGCCACAATGTAACGATAACAAACAAAATCAGTCAGACTTCTTCTCCTCGTTCTTCTCCTTTCCTTCCTTGCTGTCTTCACTCTCCGATCGCTCGAGGGAACCTTCTTCCGTGGTCTCAGACACGGTCTCCAAGTGGATTGGCTTCTCCTTGACGGGCGACGACGCGTAGCTCGCGAACTTAGGAGTGCCTCCCGTGCTGTCCTCGTCCTCGCTGTAGGTGTACTTTGGCCTGCTCGGCTTGAACTTGTCGCCGTTTTCCACGTTGTTCCCACCGTGCTGCGGAAGAGAGATCGGCCGCGTCCTGTCAAAACATCTTAGCACTGCTTGTTCGAAGGCACTTACCTGCGCAAGCCGGAAAATCGGTCTTTGATGCGGCGTCCCAGCTTCTCCGTCGATTTCATTCTCGGGAAGCTGGCGTTGCTCATGTTCTCGCTGTTGTCGGCCTGGTGAGGGACCATCTTGACTGGCTCGATTGGATTTTCCAACACGACATCGGCCACGGAACCGCGGAGCGCGTGAATAGGCATCGAAGCTGACTTTTCTGAGTACAACGGAGTCTGACCCTCCTTGAAGTGGTCTCTGAACTGCTCGGGCACCTGACCGTAGCCTTCGTCGACCATGCAGAGAGCTGTCTAGAAAAGCAAAATGGTGAACGAAGGACTCTATCGGCTTCTTACGGTAATGTTTTTGTCGATCAAGTAGTTTCCTTCGAAATCGTCGTCGTCCTCACCCAATGGATTCAAGAGCGCTTCAGCGACCTTCATCCAGCCCATGTAGAAGATCAGTTGGAGCATTGTCATAAAGGGAACGTACACGTCCACCTGAAAGATTCTGTTCAAAAAAGAAATTGGAAAGTGGCCTACGACACTTCTGTTGGGCGCATTCGGAGATATGATGAACTGTCGCGAGATGAGACAAATGAGAAAGTACATCCGGACGGCGAGGAACACGACCTGGGGGTAAGCCAGAGGCACAGGCACCCAGTCGTAGTTGCAGAGTTGTCCAAGATTTTGACGGAAACTGCGCACTTCCTACAACGATATCCGTTTCCTGTCTTTCTGCCCAAGAGCCAACCTGGAGCAGACAGTTCATGAGCGTGTCATTGTCGATCTTCTGTTCCTTGCGGAGTTCGTACACGATTGAGAAGATCCAGTTGAAGGGTATCCAGTACTTCGTGTAGGAAGTGTTCATCTTGTCAAACAAGATCTTTTCGTTCGAGTGCATGAAGCCTAAACTCGACATTCCCCTTCTGGCCGCTCTATGGTCACTAACCGGCCTCCACTACAGACTCCATGTTCGGGAACCGTTTTCTCACTTTCATGCTGATGTCTCGGAAGACGAGCACCTGTGTCAAGCAGAGATATCGCACGATGTTCCGGCGCTTCATGCGCGTGTCGTTGTCCTCGCCTCTGATGTACGTCGTCACAAAGAGGGCTGTGCTGTAATTGGCTCAGTGCTACCCCTTCCAGGAACCCGTGTCTCACTTCTCAATGAACCCCATGTTGTTGAACATGTTCTTCCACCGGTCGACGACGATGGTCACGAAGAAACCGAGCATGAACGTGAGCGGGATGTAGTCGAGCTTCTTGTCACAATGGGCTGCGAACGCCTCAAACGCGCTGAAAACAGAAATTATGGCCTGGAGACGTGAATTAGTTGCGGTGTGTAAAATGTTTGCTATTTTCCAGCGCGTGCTCGCCGGAGACAAAACAAGGCGCTCGCGGTTACCCCCCAACTGGCTCGCTTGACATCTTGTCAACACTTCGGACCTATTTCAGCCGACGCACTTTATTTTTGGAGTCCTCAGGCACAAGGGACTAATTTCCGCGTTGCTGGCTGGCAAAAACAAACCCACAAATCTAACAAAAAAGTCGGGAGTCGAACACTTTGCGTCTCAAGCAGCGGAAGCCACCACCCAATGAAAAGATAATCGTAGATCAGAACTGCGCGAAAGGGAAAACATCGGAGACGATTCCCTGTGGGTTTCTTTGTGATAACACCATTATGATGTTTTCGGGGTTAAGCTGTTTTTGTCACTACGTCGTCTAAGAATACGGTAATAGGTTCGTTAGTTCGTTGCGTCCCAGGGCTAACCCGTCTTTCGGAAGCGCTTTTTAAAAGTGTGGACCGTTCCAATGAAGGCTACATTTTTCCCGCAAATCACACACCCATCCATCTTCGTTCCTTTTTTCAAATTCCTTCGCAAACGAAAGGGAAGTGAAAGTGCAATTCGGTTCGCTACAGCCCTTAATGAGATGCAGTGATACCAACGTGAGATAAGCGCGCTCGAGAGGTCATTTATGGTTTGATGAGTGATCGGCTATTGTGGACAGTACCTTTGTTGCTCAGGAGTGAGGAGGTTCCTGTAGACGACGGAAACGGCGAAGAAACATATAGTCCAGACGACGAACTCGGTCATCACCGATTTCCATATGCTGCCCCGCCATCGGAATATGATCTTGAGGAAGGCGAAGGGACTCGAGGAGGATATGTCCAAGTTGTAGGAGATTGTCATGGCTGTCCCTGGAGACCCTGGATACAGCGGTGAATAACACGGCGGAACACAAAAGGCGATCGCGCGTAACTGAGAGAGAAGGGCTAGCCGCGCAGGAAGTCGGCATGGAGACGTTTCGCCAAATTAGCTCTTATGATCTCCGAAAGGAGAGACAGACCGAAGCGCCGAGACTCGTACCCGCAGCGAGATCGCCTTCGAAAACCTGTCCGTCTTGACGTGAGACATTAGCGAAAATTAATCAATCGCCTATGCCGAAGCAAGAGGGGGAGGGTATGTTCGAAGTTTGGTGCACACGGTTGTTTTGTAGAGACAGACCAAAGATGCGCTGCGAAGCGGGCGCGGCGGACGCTCGCGCGGCCTTGGAGAATACGGCGAACGGTTTTTATTGTTTGGTATGAACACAGTGCACAAGATGGACAAGATCGGCTGAACGGACCGATGAGTCAGCCGGAAGATTGTGCTCGCTCGCAGTGTGTTATCGTCACTTCTCCTCCATCCGGCGTCCCAGTCTTCGTTGCTTCAGAATCTCCTCGATCACCGACTTCATACGGTCGCGGACGTACTGCGCCTCATGTAACGATCGGAACCGGGCCTCCGGAAGCGAGCGCTCTTCACCGTCCACCGAGGGGCCTAAGCACTGTCATCAGTAATTGTACAGTTTAGCGAACTTCCCGTTAAGGGTGCTTGAATCATTAGGAACACTAAAAAACCTTAGGGCAGAGACCGTCCGTTGCGAAACGCCTACTGTAGCCATTCGAAAACCCGAATCACTACGGCGTTCCAGATCGCGTTCATTGACAAATTCCTGTTTGCGGTAAGCCACTCATCACTCACTCTTTAATGCAACCTTTTTAGGATGCGCCGCGTTCGCAAAGATCACACCCGTCTTTATTTCTGTCTCTGGATGAAATTATTTTGGCCGCTCCCACCGGCTAGACGTCTCGTCTTTCTGTCATTTGACTCCGAAGGACTACGAATGAAAAACGATATTTAGTGATTGTCCATGTCTCATTGTCTATGACACACGTACACTTTTATGCAATTGGCGGAAGACGCGCTCTGTCTTCTCCACGTTTGTTTGTTTTCTCCCGTTCGCTCGACTGCCCATTGCACTTTGCCATTCCATGCCCGAACGTGCGCCAATTACGGACAAATGGACTGCC
Organism: Steinernema khuongi; assembly: GCA_016648015.1. Classification (NCBI taxonomy): domain Eukaryota; kingdom Metazoa; phylum Nematoda; class Chromadorea; order Rhabditida; family Steinernematidae; genus Steinernema; species Steinernema khuongi. The sequence goes on from JADLIF010003332.1 coordinate 11,117, forward strand.
TATTAGATGAAATCACTTTGGTTTTGCATGGTTACAGGTCGGCCATGTTTTGGCCAAAGACACTTGAGGGCTTGAGGGCAGTATAAGGCGGTTAGTTTAGCGAATTTGACGTCGAAGATTTGGCTATGTAAGGAGGAAGTGAACATTGTGTTTACGGTAGAATATTGTGCCCCGACGTCATACTGTAATATATACGGACAAAGGGAACAGTCTGAAGGTTGCATAAAAATATTACCGTATCCATTGTTGGGGATGAAGAAGGTGAGGGTGTGCTGAAGAAGGAGGAAGCCGAGAGCGAGACGCAGGAGCATTCTGGAATGCGCGAAGATGGTTAATTCGGGTCTTAGGCACAAGGTATTAACGGCTTTGGTGGAGTTGGCCGCGCGACTTTTCGCAACACTGGCAAGAACAACGCATTACTCCGTCGGCAGGGCAGGAGGGAAAATTGGGAAATTAGCGGAAAACTATGGCCATGTGAGTGACAGTCGGGAACAATGGCGGGAGCACGCCTCCCGGAGGTGTGCTCTGCCTCGCCTAGAAGCCGTCACTGAGAGGACTAACCGCCCATTAACGGCGAAGAACTCGCTTAACGAGTCATTAGGTCCATGGGAAATTCATTGTTTCGCCTTACGCAAATCGGGGTGTATTCTCCTAGAGAAGACCGTCTAATGATGAGTGCGAAAACACCGTCAACAGGTCACCAGAGGTGTATACACTGCTCCACGAGCGATGCCTGTAGTCCGTTCATTCTTGGAAGGAAGTGGTGGCCAAGTGCAAGGCTCATGAAGGAACACCGAGTTTCTTCCGTTTATTGACAAAGGACCGTTTATTGACAAAGGTGCTAATATGATAAATCAATCCCGGCTTCTTCGAGGTGGGACGAAGTTTTACGGCAATGGGATCTCTGCAATGGGATCTCTGCAACCACCACATTACGAGCGATACTTTGCACGCACAGATGCGATTAACGACATTTATCGCCGAGCCAAAAACTATGTCGGAGCATATGATGTCCGGGCCAACTTAAAAGGCCAGTTCCGCCTGTCGGCCCCTCACATGCCGTCCTTGTGCATGGGTGGAGGTGCTCGGTGCCTGCAGGTTGCAAACCTCCACTCCGCTAATGAGCTTTATTGCAGTGGCCTCGCGGCCTTTTGCTCAATAATTCACTTATCTTACGTGAAGATGACCCTCAAAAGAACGTTCACTCCGCTTTTTGCGCGCAGTCCGTACTCCGCTCGTGACTCGGGAAGGTCTCGTCAACTCCGAGACACCTTAATCAATCCTGTGTGTCGTCGCGGGATCTTCTAAATTAGTTGAGTGAACACTTGGGAATTCTCAGGGAGGAACTTGATTTGCAACGAGTACGCCAATTTGGACAGCAACGCGCAATCTTTTGCAACTATCGAGTACATGGACCTTACTGCAAGGTTGCCCTCTTGCCCTTACGCTATACGGTATGTGTCCATGAGAGCTTATGACGTGTTGTTTAGTATTTTAAAATACCCTTGCATTTTAAATTAAAAAGCTGTTTTCCACAGTCACCGGGCATCACCTGGTAACGCGAAAGTCTGAGTCTACGACCGGCGAGCTGATCATTGGATTTGGCGTCGTTTTAGTCCAGAAGGCTAGCGCCTGTCCTACAAAGGTTCCTGGATCGACTCTGCCTCGAATTAGCGCCGTGTCAAAGAATGTTTTGTACTCTCCGCCGTCATCCTTAATTCATCAATTCAAGCCGGCGCCACTGCAGCTTTTCGTATTCCGCCGAAACACGTGTTTTTGTTTGAATTTCGCACTTTCATCTCGAGAACCTCTCGCGGGCCTCATTTGCACATTCTTCGAAGGCACTCAGCCAGCGCGAAACGATATGTTGGAAGTGCCCGGATCAAATGTACCGAAAACAGAAAAAGTATCAAAGACGATCATCGCAGAGGAGGTCCCCAGGCGTTGGTTCTCATCACTTGAGGGCGTAGATTTCTGACCCTAGTCTCGACGGCCTCGCTCGCAGCGCTACCAGAAATGCGCTTTTGCCGGTCTGTCATGGCGTAGTTCTGTGCTGAAGAACCGGACCGGTTTTCAGTCTCCCCTGCAGAGAGAAAGTGAAGCGAGGAGGCCCTAGTTCCACGGCAGACGTCTAATTTGGAGCCGTGGGCGTTGTCGCAAGACTAATCTCTTATTTATGTTCACGTTGGCCTGTTATTTGTAGGTTCCATAGTATAATGAAAACGGAGCTGACTTGCACACTTGGAGAGACAACGCATTACGCGGACATCTTCCTTTTGGCGGTGTCCTTAGAACCAGCGGGAACAACAAAAGACATGGTCATACTGTACTCCCAAGAAGCCTCCATTGTGGAAGTGTTCAAATCCTTGTTTTGAAGGTCAACTCGTCGTTCCTGGAAACCACGAAGCTGTGCATGTTGATCTTTGGAATTCCACTGATCCGTGTTTGGGGAACCGCCCTTGCCGCCTGAGGGTGGCTGTGGCGTGGCTTCTCCAACGCTCCAAATAATTGGAGGATCTTGACGACTTTATCCAATTTTACAGCTTCTTTGTCATCGGTAGCGACTCTGTGCACGAAAACCAACTTATTACTCACTCCTTTCACGTTGCATCACTCGCACTCGTACTCTAATCACTTTGTGCGTTCAACTTTGGCCCCCAGGGTTCAGCTGGCTCAGGATTAGTGCTTTTTGCATGTGAGATAGAGTGCAGTTGTCGGGTTAGCTCTTAGAGGTGTTGTTGCGTTAAGGAGGCCGAGTAGGCAAGTGCGTGTCCGTGAGAACGCTGACAAACCGTGTTGTACTTATTGCTCACGAGGAGATCCCACAGCTCCAAACTACGAGCAGATCGTTCTCAGAATGAAAAGGGTGGTCCATAAAAAGCTGACGGCCCGGGTTGGAGTCGTCATGGGTGAGGGACGAGTGTTTTGAATTCAAAACGAGTTTTGTCTCCAGGCTGGACGTTCTCGGTGATCTTTTAGTGCTGCTTTTTTCCTACTTGAATCAAATATTCCCCGGCGCTTTCAATGCGGGTCCCGCGTGCACTGATACTGAGATTCCCATCTGCGTAGTTGGTATTTTCCAGGAAACTGTCGTGACTCATAGTGTCGCCGTTCCTGCTATCCCTGGAGAACATGAATATTTCTAACTTTAAAAGCATACGGTGCCTGTATGCACTCTACTCTCTCTAATATTCCATTCCGGGTTGTTTTTTAATCGCCGAAAAAAACGTTTTTAATATCTTAAGCATCAAATGACCACAGCTGGAAAGACCAAAGGTGCTCAAGACACTCATATTTACTTCATTTTGTTTTGGAAAAGATTTCGGCACACCCTATGAAGGTCGCCGACGCAAACTGGCTCAGCCGTGTGAGAAATGTGTCCAGGCGAGATTTAAAATTCCAAAACAGGCCTTATTTAAGCAGACCTGGATGTTTGAGGTATCGCAGTAAATAACGTTCACAGGAACTCAGTGACGCGGTTCTTTGTTTTCCTTCTGTCACTAGGAAATTGCCGTAGCAAGTTTATTTACGTGAGAAGGGGCTCATGAGAAGGCGACCCTTTTCGACGTGAAAAAACGCTATCGTACACTCACTGAGCCAATTATTTTCTTTCCGCTCCTTGCAAGCCATCTTGGATAATGTCATTCAAAGAAAAGTTTCTTCAGTTCCTCGGGCCCACGATCAGATATGCTGCGGCGAGGGCCGAACGCGCTCGGTGGAACTCAAATGGCCCCGGAGCCGATATAATCGTCTAATGAGCGCACTTTGTGCATATGTGAGAGTGCAAATCGGATCAACTGCAGTGTTGCTTTGAGCGTGAACAACAGAGTTCCCTGAGCCTAAAGGTCGTTTCCCGGCTTTTTGTTTCAAACTCTCCTTCGATATTTTGAGACCCGTGGACCTGCCAGATACTGATCCTAGCACTCGGCTGATGGTCGAGCAGCTCTCTCCTTATTTGTTTCAAATTCTCCTCCGACATTTAGTAGGGAGCACTTCCGACGATTGTTTATGCATAATTTCCCAGCTTGAGACGCAAATCTATCCGAACTTCAGACAGCTTTACCGCGGCGTCTCTTCCGCTACTAGTCGGCTTGCATCTGTCGGAATACTCAAAGGAGAACACGTCGGTTTCTGGGTGTCTCCCGTGTGCCCCACTGGCCCATTTTCGTTCTCCTTGTTTTATTGTTTAGTGCTCTAGCGCAACCGATAGCTTGTTTTCAAGCATTGTCCCCAGACACGCACTCAATTGTTTCCGCGTGTTCCGTCATTGGACTGTTGCCTGATTCAATTTTGCGCTGCACTATGTAGTTTTAAAAAATGCGTCTGTCTCTCACAGATGTCAAAGTTATTTTTCTTTTTATTCGAACTAAAGGTTTCCCCACGTTCTTTAACGTGGTTCCAGCCCGTTTCACAAAAGGGTCAGAAAGGTGGTTATGAGGCTTGTCGAACTCATTACGACTCCTAAACCATTAACCGAACAGTCCGATTCGGAGAGTTTTTGAACATATTCGATTCGACAACCCAAGGTCTGAACGATTCAGTTTGGTCCACAACTGTATATCGATCCAATTAAACCAATTAAAAATAATGTAAAGTGTGTCTTGGTCAGGCAAACATGTTTTGATGCTATCTTGTTGGCAGGATTGTAGAAGAATGTGTAAGAATTATCGGAGAATGTTACACTCCTGGACTATAGATCTTCTGGGCTTGTCTCCTGTAGGCTGTTTCTCCACCTTTCCAAAAAGAAACCATTCTCAACAATTTTAGCCAGTACAAGTAACAAGCAAAAATATTTTCAGTCTCCATCGTCTAAAGTGATTAGGACTTCTACACAAAACCATGTCCTGTAGTGACGCAGCAGTCCGTAAACTATCCAAAGTACTTTCTGTAAACCATACACATTTGTTTTTGCGGCCTTCCGTCCTTCGTCCCTTCTGTTCCTAGAAACCTCTGTTTTCCTCGGTTATGATGTCTTCACTGTTCTTTATGTTTTCATAAGACAAAGGATATTAGAACACTTCCTGCTAGAAGGTCAAGGTAGCGAACTGTGTAATACAATTAGCTCCACCTATTCGCTACAATAAACATGGCTGCGCGTTTTTTACTTCCTTTTTCCCAACGTATGTATTGTATGTATTGCCGTAGACTGACTACATAAAGAAAAAGTAGCTCTTTGCGCATCAAAGACTTTTTTGCGTCATTTTGTCTTTTTGTCAAGGGGTTTTCGTCGCAAGTGGGCCGTCCAATTGTTCGCCAAATTGTTTGTAAAGACCTTCGTAGGAAGGCGTTTTTTGTGAAAAGAGAAAAACAAAAAATAAAAGAGAAAAAATATTTTTTCCGGCCGGACTGGAACTGAAATCCAAAAACTGGTGACCTATACCACTCGGATACACCTGTGTTGGTTCCCCTTTGATGCTATTATTACTTATCAATGGCCAAAGACGAAGAATAATTGTAGGCTCTGTAACACGCGTGGGCCGCTCCAATTTAAGGATAATAATCCACTTACGTGGCATTACGCTTTCATTGCAGCTGGTCAGCCTATTTCTGAACAAAGAAAATACTGGATTGCTTTGATCTTTCAATCACTCTTTTTGAGCACAGTTGCCATCCTCTTCCCTATTCTTCCACCTATCTAGCTTTAAGCAGCTGCAGAGATAACTCGATGCAATGATATCTTCAAACACCAATTTGATCACATGTTTTCCTGTTCGAGGGATTCCTACCGCCGGTAATACTATTCATTTGGCAAAGGTCATTTCCCACGTCAAAAATGTGCGCTAATTTCGTTGAATTCCCGACGTTCGCTATCTAATTTTAACGGAAATGAGGCAAACAAAATGTCAACCTTTCGTCTTGGCCGGTCGTGTCCAATCCGCGCTGCCAACGTAGTGTGTGTGTCCCCAATTAAATCACGACCATAAGCTGGTGATTCAATTGAACGGATTATATTTTGAGAAATTCCATTGTTTGTGTCCTGTTCTTGCGTCAAACTACAAACCCGATCACTTAACCTACGACGATGGACCACACATTGGGAGAACGCCGTCCTGAACTGTGGACCCTTGCGCGTTTACGTGGAAATGTCCTTTGAGGAGTTCACTCACCGGGCTCAACTTTTCAGCCTTCTAATCTTGATGCATTGCTTTGTTGGTCTCCTAAATGATGACCCTAGAAAGCGAAAAGAACCGATTCCACGTTGTCCCTTTCTCCCACGGCAGACTTTGGAGCGTGATTATCCTCAATCTATCCTTCTTTGGTCTTGGGCGTTGGATAAGTGTCTCATCTTTTCGACCTCTGATGAAGATCCAACATCACTTCGGACAGTCTCTGTGCTATAAACATGATTTCTGATGCAGATGTACTAGCTACGCAGGTCTACGGCAGGTTGTACCTGAGTGTGGGCTGTCCCCTACAAATGAGGAAATAAATATAAGCGGTTTTTAGGGCATTTTAATGTCGTGCGAACCGGCCAACGAGTAAGTTCCGTGTTCAGGTAAATCAGGTAAACATTGTGCCGATGAGTGAGCTCCCTCTCCAACCACTTTCCCATTCCCTCTTTCAGCTACTACATGTAGTTTTCTGTGCTTTCAGTCCTGATATCATATGTCCGCGTATCCTCTTGACAAATTAGACGCATCACTTTCAATGTTTCACTCCCTTAGACCACTGTGGATTTCTGTCGTCACCGGCAATTTGCGGATTATCCGGCAACAAGCTAGTGTCGGCTTAAAATGTATCGCTCCATGGAAGAAGAAGATCCATTGTGGAGTAATTGTGCCCGGCTCTCTTCTGGTAGCATGTTGTTTTCCAGAGTTTTTGAAACTACTTCCTCGCAATGCAAATGCATTCCATAAAAAACAGAATGGACCCTTTGCGTTTGCTTCCTCGCCTGTTGGAGGAAGTAACTGGAAGAAAACCATCGCGCCATAATACGCCAAGGGGCTTGTGTACAGTGCTTGAGAAATCCCTGGAATTGCAGAGATCGACCCCACCTGCGAGCTGGCCGATAGCCCGGCGACGGGATTGGGTCTCGTGGTGGATCCGTGTTTTTTCAATTCATTTATTTTCATTACTCACACCGCGCACGCGATGTTTTCATTATTATGTTGCTGTTCTTACTCCTTGAGAATTCCATTCCATCTTACCCATTCGGCATGTGGGAGTCGTCCTTGGCAGCCGGAGGCGCAAGGAATTTCCAATTTAACGATTTCGTATTGTGGAAAGAAACAAATCCACCCCTGTCGTGTTGCGAACGAATGTTTTTTTCAATCAAGAAGGGATCAGCGGAAATTAGCTGTTTCGCCCGTTCTAGGCGAAACTCGGCCAGACACCCTCGGCCGACGTTGACTTCCGAGGAAGGCGTTGCCTGGCCCGTTTCGGGTTCACCATCCTGGTTTGCTCTGGACGGCCGGCCGGCCCCATACAGAACTCCATTAATATGCGGGTGCTGTTTTCATCGCAATAGTTTCCTGACGTCGCCATTGTCGGCCTGTTGCTAAGGGTGGGTTTCGGTGGCGAAAAAGTGATTTGTACCCGTCGTGGGGTTCATGTCTTCGTGATCCATAATGTCCGGCGGTCGTTGGTGAATCACCGCCGTTGGCCCTCCGATCCCACGGTCATTAACTTAGCACGTACACGCGGCCGCGATTGACGAGTATTAAAACGCGATTAGTGCGATTTAATAGACGGCTATTAACTGGTGGCCACGGCGTTCCGCCTCTCCTAATTTTCCTCCCCTAAACTTGAGCCGACTGTAATTCGCACAGCTGGAGCACAGAAGACGACGGCCTTTCGCCGCCGCGTCTGACGTGGGTGCCCGATATATGGATGAAGCCAGAAGCCTATTGTGACATCGCCGTGACTGGTCCTGAGGGGGGCCTAGGTCCTGGTCATTGCACGCAGCAGACACCTTGGACCGTCTTTCCACATTCAGTGTCCTCATTGTTTTCCGCTCGCGCTCACATAATTAATTTCCTCATTCTTAAAGGGTCACGCTGTATGTCGACTCTTTTTGTGGCTTTGTTTACATCCATCCAATTGACATCTTCGAAATTTAATTTCGCATACTGTGTGACTCATTCTCCACACGAGCGGTGACCCTGCGCGAGGCCTTCCGCTTCTTACCGTAGCCTTCTGTGTCCGCCGGTCGCCGATCGTGGATCCCCGCGCTTTTTGAGAATAATAGGGTGTGCATTGCTCGAGTGGGCTCTTTTCTTTTCTTCACTAATTTATTTATCCTCCTGATGGATCAGCACCGCAGGCGAACGCACTAATTGAATTGGAGGAACGCAGACAGTTAGACTACGGCATAGGCCCGTTTAATCGAATTAGCTCACGTCAGGCCTATGTTTAGTCCGCGAAATTAGACCACAGTGGTGCGGTAAAGACTGATCTGTTGTGCATTTACTTCCTCCCACTCGGCCTTGACGCACCCCGGCCAGCAGCTTTCCCCTCGCTTGCAACTTCACCCTGACGGTCCACCGACAAGGCGGAATACGATATGTTGCAACGGCGGGCTCTGTCGGATTCCCAAGTTCCGCAGTTATCAGTCCGAACAGCTCGAGGGCACCGAGAGGCGGTTCCAATTTGTCGTCCAGAGCGTCGAAAAAAGATGACGAGCGGAAGGGGCGCAGAAGCTGTGATGCGCGTTTAATAAGAGCCGCTATCTGTCAGTCTATCACTTATCGTGTCGATGTCGTTAGTCACAACTTTTTGCCCTTTCCGACACCCGAGCCACACTTCCACCTTTCAGACAGCGCAGGACAGAATGTTGCCAAACTGTTCGTGCCAGCACGAGCACGAGGATGTGGACCTGTTCAACGCGGTGCTTGTGCTCGGCGTGCTGCCGGTTATCTCCACCGTCGGACTCATCGCCAACGTCTTCAGCATCCTCATCTACTCGAAACACCGACAGTCCGCCAGCCTCTACCTGACAGCGTTGAGCTGTAGCGATCTAGGTAAACTGGTCGGTCATTGGGCTCGCTGACCCTGGTTTTCCTTCAAGGTGTCTGCCTGTCCGGCATCTTCGTCATCTCAGCCGACTCGCTAAGACCGCACTTCTCGCTCATCGACCAGACCTTTGTCCTGCTGTTGCCCAAGTTGATTCCGTTCGGACTGGCGTTCCAGATGCTCAGTGTCTACATAACTGTTATGGCGGCGATAGACTGCTTCCTCTCCGTCTCTCGGTAACCCAAGTGCATTTATGCGCATTTTTCATCCGCCACCTTCAGCTCCTACCGGGACGTTAAATCCTGGTACTGCACTATGGACAACGCACACAAAGTGATGTTTTGCCTCGTCTTCTTCGTCATCCTCTATAATTTGATTCTGTTCGGCGAACTGGAAGCCATTAAGTGCTTCAACCTGGAGAATGGCGAGTCCATGTACGAGCTCTGTCCAACGGAGATGCGTCTCAATGAGAACTACATCACCATCTACAGGTAAGGAGTGGTTGCCGCGTCACAGAAGAGTAATTGTGCCGGTGGTTTCAGAGGGTACATGTACGCTTTGATCATGGCTTTCCTTCCCTTCACGTTCCTTCTTTTCCTGACCGTCGGCATCCTCTGTGCAATGAACACTCGCTGTGCGGAGTCAAACAGAGAGATCATGGCACGGGCGGTAGATTCAAGTAAGTTGAATGGATTCGTCTTCAGAAGACCACACTGGGCACCCTCAGAACTCATTTGTTACGAAGACTACTTTCAGTTGAAGCCAAAGCAGACGACGCCAGCTCTCCGATTGTCCTGGTTATGGTGGTCGCGCTGTTCCTCCTCTGCAACGCCATCTCGCTTCTGGTCAACATATGTGATATGATTGCCGGGTAGGAGCACTCAACCCGTAAACTCACGGCTGGTCCTGTCGTTTCAGTCTAATAACCCCAGACACGCAAATGGCCCTGATCGACGTCGGCAATGTGTTGGTCGTTTTCAACGCCACGGCGAACTTCTTCATCTACATCACGTTTTCGCAGAGTTACCGCAAGGATCTCTGCGCGATGTTGAGGCTGAGGACGACGCGGTGACTGCGAATAAGCACAAAACCAAGCGGATTGCTCAACTCGGTTGCGAGAGGCCAATGGTCATCCCAATGGGCTTGTATATGATATGTATGTAAATGACCTGAAAAAATCGATAAAATTTAATAACGGAAGGTTTCTGTGTATTGCAGCTGAAAGGAAAGAAGGTAAAGGAGCTATCCAACTTAACAAGTCGAGATCTTTTCGGTAAATTGGCCTAAAACTTTAATGATGGAGGTCCCAAATGTAGAAATTTGGATAATCGATCAGTTAGGAAGTAAGGTAGTGATCATCATAGTTCACTTTTAACTTCATTAAAGCGCATTTTTTTAGTTAAATCACTCACATTTATGTCAGAATCTTCACTAACCTGGTTTCTCTCCAAAGATTTAATGGAGTTTTTGACTCATATGTTCACTAATAATTGGATATTAGGAAATTAAATTCATAATGTGACTTTTACAAAGGAGTGGACTCCGTTGATCGCTGTAAGGAAAGTATGGTTCATGAACTTTCGTCTATTTAATGGTCAAAAGTGAATTGCGCAGTCCAATGCACTCCGCAATTAAGTGTATCTTAGAGAAGGAAGTGTTGCGGATTTACCACAAATCAGTGCACGAGCCGACGAGATCTCTAGCGAGCACAACGAAGAAAAAAATTTCAGAATGCTATCTGAAGCAGTCGGCCCTTGAATAGTCGCTGCTGCTATGCGAAAGTCAAGTGCATCTCATTGAGTTGAAAAATTTTTTTACTGCCTCAGTAGTACTGCAATTGGAGAACTTGTGGTTGGTGTGACGTGGAGAATAATTCATGAACGGCACAAATCAATTTATCATTGATATTTGCAGGCTGACCACATCGCTCAATCTCCTCTTGGAGGGTTCACGATAACAAAAATTATGTAAAAAATGTAGCACTGCGTGAGATTGAATATGTGGCGTAGTGATTTGTTCTTTGCTTTGTTCGTGACATTTCGCTGAGGAGCAGTTTCGCGGAGACCCAATTACAATGGATAAAAATAATAGTAGGATATATTTTTACGACGGGCAGGATGGTATGTATACCTTCTTCAGAATGGGAATGGGTGCGATGTGACAAGACCTTTTCAAGTAGATTTTTTACAGGTCGGTTTGCAGGAAAAACAAGTAAACAATGATTTTAAAGTTTTATTCTTCGGTTTCTTCTTTTTCGATATTCAGTTGCATGGTTAGTGCTTATATGTACTTAGCAAAACAAACCAAAGGAACCGAATATTTGCAAGTAAGCCCCTGCTGCAAGGTCCCGCACCGAATTCCCTGCGCCGATCGTACTGCATACTATCACACTTGTATTGTCTTTTGTAGTGCCTGCTTTCGATGGTGCGGGCGGAAGCTTCTGCTTACGCCATTTGTGAGCGAATTCCGACAGGATGTCATGGGGTGCACCTTCACAGATCGCGGATCATCACGTTTCCTTTAAAGGTAATCATCTACTGCTTCGGATATTCCCTGTTTTGAACGCTTCCCTTTATTATAACTTTCACGCCTTCGCCCACAATCCCCGCGCCTCCTTGATGTACAAAAAGCCTTATTATTATGCCAACCACCTTCGTGCATTATCGCGTTCAATTAGACGTGCTTGCCTTCCACGTTGCACCTTTGACATATGACGTGTTCGCAGTGGATTCCCGGCCGAAACAGAAATGGTGGAAATTCGTCAGGCCAGTGTGGAGGATCTCATCAACACGCAGCACTGCAATCTGCTATGTCTTCCGGAAAACTACCAAATGAAGTATTACTTCTATCACGCCCTTTCCTGGCCTCAGCTAACTTACGTCGCTGAAGATCACAAGGTATAGAGACAATAACTGAAGAAAAATAACGTGCTATGTAGGGTAATATCGTTGGATACGTTCTGGCCAAGATGGAAGAAGAACCCGACGAGGAACCGCATGGCCACATCACTTCCCTGGCCGTGAAGAGATCGTTCCGTCGATTGGGCATTGCAGAGAAGCTCA
>JADLIF010003333.1:0-84249 GCA_016648015.1 Steinernema khuongi
CTGAAGTTTCAGGAGCCTTCCAATCACGGGTCGGGAGCGTCCACGCATGAAAAGCGAAACGACAGCAGCACGTTGTTTTTCAGAAACCATTTTCGGACTGGATTTACACCTTAGATTCACGCGCAATGAGATCCACAGGATAGACAACTAATTGAACTCCTTAAATAAAAAAAAAAAGCTGATGCTACTTTCCGATGCTACTAAAACTTCAGTTCTTAAGTGTGTTGCATTACTTTTGGCGCACCCTGTAGGTTCATCTGATTAATATATGCATATAGGATGTCAACAGGAACGGGCCTCTGCTGGACTGCCTCTGCAAAAGGTAAGGAAAGGACTCGTTACCAGCGAATAGCAGCGATGAATAGACCACCTGAGAGAGACTAACGGGACCGGAGCAAAAAAGCGCGCGTTCTTAGAGGGCAATTGCATATCTGGCACGCGTCCGGTGTAACATTCGAACATATAGATTTCTGCTCCAGGAAATGGACTTCAATAATTGCCCAACGCGATTAACAGCGAATGGCGCCGGAGATACGCCGGAGCCTATGGGACAATTCGGATGAAGCGGCCGGGAATGCCGCTTCCCCGAAAGACCCAAATGAACTTTGAAATTTGGACGCATCAACGCTCCAGTGACTGCTTGGATGGAAATAAGTTATTTACCAACAGCCTCTCGATCATCAAACATTTATAATGTTCGGCTCAGATGCGTGCAGCTCAGCTTCCAAAACAAACTCTTGGAAAACATGCTGGCACGGAGAGAAGCCCCTCCGCGGAGGAATTGGATCCTCATCGGCCGGGAGAAGGTTGAACTTGCGAGGTGCGCTTAAGAGTCAACGTAGCAAACGACGAGCTAATGGGACACAACAAATTGGAGGTTAACCCGCCCATAAGCAGTGCTCCTCTATTCGGGCACTACGTAGTCTATTGATCCGCCGCTAATTCGCATCCACCTAAGTTGTTTCGCAATAGAGTGAACGCAAAAGATCGCATAAACAACAATGTCGAAATTAATTTGGCCAGCCTCCCCGTTCGGAGGGCAACGTCAGGAGGAGCGGTGGCGGTAAGCCCGAGTCGATCACTCGTGTTAGAGCGAGAAGACGTAGCATTTCAATTTCAGGAAGATCAGAAAGTGGCTGCTTTTCTTGAAAGAGGCTAGAGTCTGTGGTTTTCTAAGAGTGCAAGAGCCACACTTACGGCATCAAAATAAACAGTTTGAGCAGTATTATTTGTTTATTGCAATTGAGTACTATTCTCTAAGTGTTTGGCAAGAAGGACATTTCTCTGTTTTCTAAGGGTCTTCTACAAAGCACTGCCAAATTGCCTGCCCTTTGAGGGTTTTGCAAGAAGCAGAGAAACTTGGTCGTCGGGACGATGAATAAAATCCACCTTCGTTTTGACTTGGGCATGGACTTAGGATTGGAACCCAAGGGTTGAGAACCAGACGGGACGTTATTCACACTGTCAGGCGCGTACCTTCCCTCTCTTCAAAGAATATCGGAATTGTTCCGTTAAAGCAGCTAGAAGATGAATGGACGGTGGTAGAAGGGGGTTGATGACGGAGAGACAAGAAAACAAAGGATTGTAGGTTTAACACGGCTATTAAGTTAAGCCGATTTGTGGCGAGGTTCTTAGTCAGACCCGGCCAACGCTCACATGAGAAGCTGTCATTGAGAAAATATAGCCTGTGTCACGCTTTATTCAAAGGCAACAATTTGACGCAAGATTAGAGTTAATCATGGATTATCTTGCAGGGGACTGTTCCGGGTTGTCAAAAACTAAAAAGTGAAGCTCCATTTGAGGAACAGTTATATCATCCATTTTTTAAATTGAAAAGGTTGTCAGCTTCTATGAAAAAAGGGATCTTGACAAGGTCCCTGGCGAATAGACAGGATGCAGAAAAAAAAATAAAAGCATGACAATCAGTTCGTTGACACAGCCACAACTATTTATAGCCGGCGGAGTCTAATTCTAGACGGAACACTGCTAACAGGATTTGCCATAGGAACCATCAAATCAGCGGCAATATTTGTCGAAAGCATGTTTTTTTTACATGTGGCAGCAATTCCCTGTAGACCTGCCTCTCCCCTCAAATCTGCGGCCAGCTTTCCCATAAAGATGATCCTGTTAGTCTCCCCTCGGGCAGTCCGTTCCGTCCTCGTTACCTAGCACGAAAGTCTTCCTCGCAACAGGATGTCTATTAACTTCTAAGAACCCGAAAGATCCGAAAGGAAACTCATACTAAACTACGATCACGCCGCAAATACGGCAAAATAAAGGAAATTTCTTTGCCAAAAATTTCTGTTCCTGTATGTCGCAGTTGGTCCGTCACTATTACAAAAACGTCCGCAGACTCATTGACTCAGCGCGCAGATTGCACACCGGAGTTAAGTAGTGACAAATATCAGGGATTTGCCGGGCAGAATCAGAGCGCATAGGTAAACAAAAATGTGAACATTGCGTTTATGATACATTTGTGGCGGTTTCCCCCTGTTCACATGACTCGGTATAAAAGAACATCGGTCCGTTTTTTTTCGGGTTGGATTGGTAGCATATAATAAACGTAAAAATGTTCAAAATATAACATTAAAAAAAATAAAACATTAAATTTCCAAAGATAACTATTTTCAAGCATGTATATAAACTCCTCACTAATACCTACAGCGGAGTTCCCGGAAAACACAAACTGATGAAGTCTATTAAACATTCTAAAGAAAAAATCCGGCATCCATGCCTGAGGCGACCAATTAACGTCCGTTCTGCAGCGCTTGCACCCGGAATTAATCCTTTGGCCCTACTCGGATGTTAGCAATGCTAGCGTGGATTAAATGTTGAAATCACGCAGAAAATCTCGCATGCTCTGTTCATCCTCTTATGCCTTCAAAGGGAAGCTTTTATACAGAACATAAACGCACCACTTTCAAAAAGAAGTAAGTCTGTTGTTAAAGCAGATTTGAGCGCCCGCGCAGCTGATTAATTTGAGTTAAAAGCCTGACTTTCCCAGACAGTGTTATCGCAAATCTTTCGATGTTTTTTAAACATAAAGAACAAGCGCTGACTCAACAGACACAAGAAGGGAACTCTAAAGAGCCTGTCGTTGACGCAAAATGCGCCATTAAAAGTGGAGTGCACGCACGTAGTGCCTTTTTGATTTTTTGTCAAAACAGAACTGTAGGCAGTGGCTGTTTCAGAATGATCTTACAGCCTAGTGCTTAAGCCAGTAACGGCAATCTGAAGCTGAAGAAAAGCAGAACAGAAGGCAAGATTCAAAGTGCAAAATGCCCACCATGATAGAAAGCACTAATGGATCCTCATTGACTATGGAATTGTGTTTCATCTTCCATGATGCCCGTTTTTTTTCATTTATAAGGATGTCAAAATAATGACAAAAAAAGCAAGACCCACCAGATAATAATGGCTGGCCTTATCTACCCTCACTGGCCGAAAGTCACCATTTTAAAGATCTGCAAGCATGGACCGAACAATGGTAAGAAAACAAAACGTGCCAAATCACGTGTCCACCAGCCCCTCAGAAGCAATAGCCTGACAAACGGCCGGATATTGACCGTCACGCCTGGGCAAACAAAAGCCGAAAAGGGAATTCAATGTGCCCTTCTTCTTTGCAGCCACAATGCATTCCGGAGCGAAGAGATCGGCTCACGGCAATAAGAAGATTGCGGGATTCGTGACTGGCAACAGGGAAGAAAGCAGACCGACGCCGGACGTCACCAACGTGCTGACGAGACATGATCGCGATTGAATTAAGCAGGGGGCGGGGCGCTCCAGGGTGCTTCTTCTTGTTCAGATCCGCACAACAGGAGCACCGTGTGCTTTCTGTTATCCGTGTGCTTCCTGTGCCGACCACATCGGAAGCTGGCGATTCAATTAGTCAGTGGACGGAAAACGCATTAAACTCCATCCTTAAATGACTGGCGATAAGTGGTTTGGGACTATTTGATGTACGGGCGACAAACAAATGAAAACGCAAACAAACGGGCCGTTTTGGTGCTCGTTAAGGGGGCACGGGGGTTTTTGCGTTTTCAGGGGTAAGAATCGTCTGGAGCGAGACTTAGAAATTGATAGGACAATGTGGGTCACGCATACGGTTCATTTGAACTGGACAAAACAAAAACAAGTGTTGATTTATTCCGTTGTTTCAGTTCATTAAACAAAAAAATGTAAAAAAATAAATATTTTTTTTACCGAAATCGGAGATAGGGATCAAAGCAATATGGCGAATATTTCGTGGCTCTGGTTTTTTAGTGGGCTGGATATGTCTTTCCATCGACTAACGCATGAAGAGATTGAATCAGCGAAGGGCCAAGTAGATTGGTATCGGTGATGATGATGCAAAGGTAAAAATTTTTAGGTCGCTTTTAACATCAAGTGATCAAGAAGTACTTAAATCTGTAATTTGTTCCTTCATCTAAAAACAACTCACGGCAGCTCTGCCACCTGTGCTTGTGAAACATGCCCACTTATCGGCTCAGGACTGACTGATCACTCCAAAACAGGTATCTGACTAATTTATGCCACTGTCAATATATTTCGCTATAACGTTACTTTGATTTATTTAATAGGGGATATAAAATATTCATGTTACATGTTTAATAATGTATAATCTGGAACAAAATATGTCCCAAGGAATATGAATAGTACAGGTACATCTTTTGACCTTTGCGTAAATTATGCTAAGCATAGGATTTCCTATAGTGCAAAATGTCCCAGCCAAAAAGCCGCTGCCCAATGTTTACGGGAAAAATTGGCATTTCCATAAAAGCTTTGTTATGTTCGGTGGCGAAGTACTAACAACGAAAAGTTCCAAATGTCCTCGCTGGTTAAGCTGAATCGTGATGCGGATAAAAGGTCTATATGAGCGTGGGTAGTACATCCCGTTCTTAGAAAATGACTGATAACGAATAACGTTCCAACAGGCTTGAGAGCTACTGTGAGCAGTTTCCTAGTTTCCTACCACGAAAGGTCCTCACCAAATTGAAGCTCCAGTACGCTGGTTCAGCTTCCGCCAAGCTTCTACGGTATTCTTTATGCGGAGCTGTCATTGTACATGTTGATTATGCCATTTGCTGGTCACGCTCCTAAGACAGTTCCGTAGACAGAGCTCGTGGAAAGCGCAACTATGCTGACCCGACACTCTAAAACATTCTAAAACCTCTAAAAATTACAGTGGCGTAACTTAATTGAATAACAAATTTTATGGACGCGCGCCTCTGAGAGACCATCAGCCAGCAGCACCCGGAATACACACAATGATTGTTTTCAGGCCAGTCTCGAATTATGCACCACCCACTGCGCGAATTGTTAGGTGGGCCACAAAAAGCGAGAACAACGAAAACAACTCGCTCGCTCCAGTCTACGGTCGGAGTCAAGCGGACGTCCGGCTGGCCCATAGATCAGCTGCTTTTGATTTCTCCTGCTTGTTTTCACAGGTTCCTAGAATAGCTCCGGGATAAGTTAATTGCCGATGCGACATTTACAGTCTGGTGAAAGCGGATTACCACCGCTGTGCTTGTAATCCAGTCGAGGGCGGCTTGACGGCGATGGAACGTCCATCCTCCCAGGCCGAAAACCAAGATGGAATTACATCGCTTCAGTCGTAAATCATAAGGCAGAATGAAATAAATAAGAAGGAGGGATGTGCAAGTGGCACGTTGCAAATTCTTTCCGGAGGGTCATGTCGCGGGAGCATTCAGTTATGCTGGAAGTGAGCTAAGTAACCTAAGCTGCTTTTGCACGTTGCAATGAGGGTAAGGAAGTACTGTAAAACAGTTGATATCCGTTCTGGTTTAAACCAGTGTGGTATCTACGAAACATGCTAGTCCATTTACCTTGTAACATTGTATGTCATTTGGAGCAAGTACATTTAAAAAACATATTTCAGGTTTCTCTCAAAAGACTCCTCTCAAAAATTCTCTTTATATGGGGACCGTACAGAACGGATCGAAGACTATGAGCACCTTTGCTGTTCAAAACGTGGCATCTTATCGCCAAACAGAGGCAGAGAGGGGGTTGGAGCAAGGACGCTGAAACAAATTGTAAAGTAGGGATTTCGTTTGCAAGCGAAGCTCAGCGTTCGAGAGAGACAAGTCGGTGGTCATTAAAGAACCGCAGGAACACAAAAATATCTCCAGCGCCAACTTGCAGAGAGGCTTCCCTATCGGTTCATATGTTGCCACGTCCGTCTCGACGCCAAGTGCGCGCTTGAGCGACCGTGGATGAATCATAAAATCGAATAAAGCCGGAAGCGAGATAAAAGTCGAAATGGGCGCCCGGACTATAATGCAACGCGCAGCTGACAAGAAACGGATAAAGTTCGAGACCTGACAATTGGGGCCCGTCGGCGCGTGCGTTTCCGGCTCATGATTGATACGCGCGGGCGCAGAAATTAGCATAGGTCCAGAGTGTGGCCGTGCCGGTCTAGACAGATGACATGGCCACAAATCAAATGATAGCCTGCAGGCAAGTAATCAGGGCGAAAACATGCGGCAGACATGCGAAATCGGTCTGCATTAGGTTCCTCTCGGTACCCTCTACAAGGGGACGATTTATTTCCTTTTTTTCTAACAGGAACCTGAGTCGTTGCGGCTAGAGTTATTGTCCCAATGGGACGTTTTGAAATTTTTGGAAAACAATTAAGCCCCGTATCGAATTACGGATGTTCGGATTGAATTTCCGAGCCAGCTTCCGCTATCCAAGAAACGTCAGTTCAACAATCGTGTTAATCTAAGCGTCTGTATTGCCGCAAGAAGTCAGTGCGACTCTCGACAATCTATGAAATGCTCTGCCAAAAATGAGCATAAATTCAGTAGACCTGGTGGAGCAGCTATTAGTGAAACAGTGAATCGAGCAAAACGGAAATGTTCCGCTCGACAATGTTGCATATGAACTGCTGACTCTCAACTTCTAGCTGTGCGATTGCAGAGAAAAAATGTTCTTACATCACACCCTGGTATTATCGTCCTACTGTGGGACACGATACCTCAAGAACATCGAATGATCTTCTGAATTTCCTAGTACAGACGAGCAGAATAAGACGGCAACCGGTGGCTCAGCCGCAGCTGAAAAAATTGTGCACAAAAAGTTTCTGATTTAAGATTGTAGGAGCAGGTGTTTTTTTAGATGTGTTTGTGCTTTTCCCATTAGATTGTGTCGCAGAAAACAATGCTATTTGCGATGAAATCCCGTTTCCACAGAGTAAAATCTTGACTACGACCAGAAAACGCGTGCATTTAGACGAATCAGGTCGGCTTAGGTCCATGGCGTTGATGGCTTCGGACACATAAGCAGAAATTGGATTCGTGACAAGATAGGTCAATCTTTTTAGAATATTTATGCAAATAAATTTTTATCCACAGCGACACTGCTAACTGAGCTACGCACGCCGAAGTTGCGCATAAGGACTCCCGGAACATCAGTACTTAATTTGACAAAATTCCAATCATTCCTACACCCTGACAAGACTTATATTTAGGACTGAACAAGACATACCTGGGAAGAAAGGAACCACAAGCATCTTCACTTGGTGGGAGCGAAGCCAGATAGAGACGTCTGGCAAGAGGAGCTGTGACTAACTTGCCTATCCCACGACTATTTCCTTTCCAGCTGCTTAGCCTCGTCCGTCAGGAATTCTTGAATGAGGTGCTTCGTGCAGCGTTTTTCAGAGATTACACGTAAACCGCTCTTGGAATGATTAAAAGGGGAGTGGTGGACAACAACAGCAACAGGACGGAAACCTCCTCAAGGGCTTGCTTACCGTGTGCGAACGTAAATGTAGCAGACGAATGAACGAAGACGATTAGTGGAATGAAGGCGATTAGACTCGTTAGCCGATCTTTCTACGAGATTTAAAGACTAGGACGCATTAGCTTCTCAGGACAATGGACGCACTTTGATTAGAATTAAAACATCAGACTAGTGCTGGAAAGGGTCAGAATGCGTAGCACCCGGAATGCTCCACCTTCTTCTGGACAATCAACGCATAATAACCCTGCACTGAGCTGTGTTCGAGACGGACACAATTTAGAGTGTTACTCTCGGGTATGACGTTGTTACGACATGCATGAGTTCACCCACAGCTGCAATGTTGCACAAAATGTTTCTAACTTCGTACTGCCGGAGCAGGTGCTTTATCAGCCAGTCATCACTAAAAGCGACAATTGCAAAGCTCCTTTTGACTAAATGAATATTGTCTTATCGTTATACGTACTATTTAACTGAATTAAAGCTTACTAATCTGACCGGCTTCAGATCTCAGGTACTTAGGAGTGCAAAAATATCTAGAGTAATTTAAATACACGCTGAAATTCGTTGTCACTTTTACGCATCAATAAAAACTATAAAAAATCTAATCTATCTCTGTCATCGTCGTCTTCCCCGCACCGATCAACGCATAATAAGCTTGCACTGAGCTGTGCTGGATAGGCCACGATTTGTCCAGCACTTGTCCGCTTCCAAAGTTAAAGACAAAGGCGGCAGCGAGGCAGTGACAAGGGGTTAAACAAATGAAGTGCAAATGTCACGACTTCTTCGGTTTCCCAACCCGTGCGAGCGTGTGAAACCACTGCAAAGAAGACGGCCAGAAGCACGCCAAAAATGGACGTCCCCCGAGGGCTGTTGCGGTGATAAATTCGTCGCCGATTCCGAGACGAATGCATTACTTGGACTTCGCTGGCCTTAAACGCCTCTTCCCTGAGCTGCCGTGGAAAGCTTGTGCCTTCGCCACCGAGCGGGAGACAATGCAGCAACGTGTGTAAATAGTTTTCGCAACAGACATCTACGACGCTCCCAGAAGGGCGCCTGTTTTGCACGCGATGATACATAGAGCGGCCTGATACAGAAAGCCCGGGGGAAGAAGGATTGGGCCAAAATAAATTTACCATGCCAAGAAGGCAATTTAATCAGGGCGAGGTCGAAAGGCGATTCGTATAAATTTTGAGGAAAGTCATTTGTATTCGCGCTCGCGGGTCTTCTTGCTCTACCAGGAGTGAAGTCTACCCGGGAAGGCGTTGAGCACTTCAGGAAGGGTCTATGTAAATATTACGGGTTACAGTTTACACGTTTCCAGGGCATGTGTGCTTCGTGGCTTCTGGCACAGAAGCCCTTGAAACGTCCGCATGACTTCGTCTTCCAGTTTGTAAACTTTACAGAAAATCTACACTTTCCCGTTTCCAGGAACGCGACAAGGGGCGAAACAAATAAAGCGCCCCATTTTTCTTTAATTGCAGCATTCTTACATTGCGGCTTGATGATTACATGGTAGTGTGCCCAATCCATTGTATTGTTCTCTGTGTATATAGGAAACTAACCATGGCTATGTGAAATACACATCTATCATGATATTTCAGTGACATAATATTACGACAATACAGGGCACTATAATCGTAATTGTGTAAATTAGTACGCACCAGCATACAACAGTGCAAAGTTTGCTCTTTTTGTGTACGAAAAGAGGAGATATATTTATATCCATATTCTTCAATTGCAGTAAATCCGAATGAGCGGTAAGATAAAACATCGAAGCACATCAAAGCTGATTAAGTGCATTCTTGACATTCCCATTATCTTGGAGACAACAATCTTGGAGACATTAAGAACACTCTCTCATTGGATGCATTTGCGAAGAGACAAATCACGCAGCAAACCAAAGGCGTTATACATATAATGCACTGGTGGAGATTTTCCAGAAATTCCTGAATGTGGACGTCTCATTAATCTTGCATGAACTTCCGTTCTTAATGACTAGGATTTATTTTAGTTTAATTTTAGATGGCAGGGTGATTATCTGATTCTCTCTCATTAATTTTTACACGTTTTTAGTTCATTTTTGCGATTTTCCTATTTTTAATGAGATTTATCTGTTTTTATTTGCTGCTTATTAAACCAAAAAAAGGCAATTTATAACTCTTTAAAGCGTTTAACACGGTCATCGTACACAGGGGACACGTTTAACACGGTCATCGTACTTTGCATATACAGGGCACGGCTGCGCGTCGCTAACTCACGGGCAGGTACAAGATAAAAAGGAACAGTAACAATATCGTTTTAATCAGAGAGACGCGAGCGTAGAATCTGATCTTAACCCTTCTAGACCTCGGTCTTTTTCCACCAGAGCATTTCGCGAAGCACTAGGTTTTAGGAACTGTTTTAGTCGCCGGCATCCAGGTTTCAATTGACTTCACGATATCATCTGGCCACCGGTGGAAAAGGGCGAAAACATCAAGATAAGGTTTGCTTTCACTACCAGCTGCAAGCAATCTGTCTCTACTTCTCGTCTATGGTTAGGGTCAGCGTTGATTGGCGGAACCGTGTTCTGTATTTGCAAAATTGTGAGCCATGAAAATTTGTAATTGGCTCTCTGTCTGTATCTCTCGTCCATTCATGCCATTCATGTCCATAAATTCTTTCTTTGTTTGTGTTGGTATGTGGTGAAAGATTGGAGCGTTCCGCTGGACCGCTGGAAAATCATAGAACATATCAAGATCTTCACCGGTATGCATCTGCTGGTCAGCTTATTTATGTCATATCTTCGGCCTCATGACTGTCAGCATCTGCTTTTAACATAACGGAGGGGATAGTCCAGCTTTCGCTTTGCTTTCCTGCGCCTTGTATTTGGTGAACATTGTTAGTCACATTTCGAGAGTGCACATCTGCAAATATACGTTCGGAATTTAACTCCCTTCATTGCTCATGAGTTTTCTAGCTTTAAATGCCCCTTCTGGAAAGCGTCGACGCTCTGCGCGATCCTGCAGAGATAAAAGAGATTAAATTGCACCAGCGAAATAGACTATTGTGCTTTGACAATTCCCACTTCTCCATAAGTTGCTACACTTCAGAAGTTGCTACTTTAGAACTTGGCTGCACTCAACCAGTGAGTCCTCGGTCGGGAGTGGCACATGAGCACGCTTCATCCATTGTCGACATGATTGGTCGCTGATTTGTTTTGACACTAAATGGACGCCGGCGAGGTCATGTCACGGAGTGGCCACCAATCGGCTTTCGGAGTGCGGATCGGCACCACAGCGCGAAATGACATCTCGTCGCTGTTGTCTGTCGCATTGATTTGCTGCACATCGCGTTTGACCGTAGAGAAAAAGCGCAAACGCAGTCGCAATAATCAGTCTTCACACAGGCACGTCGAGTGTTTGCAGCGGCGAGCAGAGTCGCGCCCGGCGAGACTCGACTACCCAGGCAGGCGGACAAGCCTCAGAGATTCCTCGTTACAGTAAGCTGTGTGATCAAGGAACATGTGTCCAGGACAGGTGCGCATTCTTTGTCCAACATCATAGGGGTAGACCTGTTGAATGCTTAACGATCATCCCAAAGAGGAGGCAGATATGATAATGCTATCTGCGATGCAAGTCTCACTTGGATGGCATTCTCAAGATGACATCCTAAGAAAGGCTGTATGAATTGCAGGGTTCTACACCATAGTTTCTTTCTCTTACAAACTGTGTGTTAAAATCGATAATTTCCATGGAAGAAAAGTAAGCATTTACAGGAGCATACGCGTCTGTGACATTTAGAACATCTTGAGCCATGAAGTGTGTGTGCAACGTTCTTCGAGATCGAACTTCGGAGTTCTCTTTGTAGGATGCGTCTGCAGGCAAAATAGATGATCGTAGATTATATGTGGCATTACCTGTGGCAGCACACTGACCGGAAGGCGATTACTACAGTTTTTCGATAAGTTAACAATTAGAGAGGAAGTCATGAAGGGCTAACAGGTGGAGGTACATGCAGGAAAGGACATAGTAGCAGATGCTTTCGGATATTTGTTCAATTGCAGAAAAAACCTGGCGGGTTTGCGTTCTGCACACTGATGCCACGACAATGAGTCACAAATAATAGTGGTATAACCATCTCTTTGACTTAAAAAGAGGGTGAAAATGGTCCTAGGATACATGATGCTCAAAAGTCAAAATGCTGTAAACTTCAGTAAGTGTTGTGAGCATGTTCCTGTTTCGGGTTGTGAAATGTACACGTTGGTCAAGTGTCTAAGATTTACCCAGAACTTTGCAAATGATTTTGTTTCGTAGTTTGCATTAAGGAGGCATAGGTAGTTCCGGTAATGAAGAGTATAGAAGAAAATTGTGATATCTTGTCAGTTTTTTTTCAATTAGTTCAGTTAGTTCACAACTCGAAGCACTCAGCAAATAACCTATCAATTCGCTAGTTTGGAAGGCTTAAGGAGAACGATGGTTGCTTTAAATGTTGGACTAATTAACGTCCTACTAACGCGCTTCCACCTGAATTGCCATCGATCGACGATCACATGAAACCAGGAATGTGTCACATGTCTTCCGAAAATAGACCTATGACGAATGTTTGCGCTCTGACCACTTCAGAAACCTTCCCTGTTGGCCTCATATGGGCACGAAAGAGGCAGAGTTACACGTATTACTGTTTATTGTTCCGAACAAGCAGCGCTTCACAAATTTTGAATTCCACAATAACACGCGAAATCGAACATGTTACCTATGGAGCATGCTCAAATCTCGTTTTAAGACCGTTCCACTGCTGTGATATTTTTGTTCGCGTCCCGATACGAACGCCACAATTGAAAAAATACGCTGGAATTCGAAGCACGTAAGGAATTTTTTCACCTTCTTGCTTCGACCATTCTTCTTCCTATCATTTATAATAAGAGAATAAGGGACGTAAGGATGAGGGATACCAGTGAAGAGGGCTCACTGGAGGGGCGTCTTTTTCGCTGTTAGTGGAAAAACCTTTTCCTTCTTTTCCTCTTCGAAGACATTTCTCCTGGGTTCAGTAGCCCCGAAGCAGTGAGCTTCGAAAGCCAGCCTTACTGCAGAACGCATTGTGTCATATCGGAGCAGATCAGCATGAAATTGGATTTGAGCGGTCAATTATCCACGCTCTCCAGCTGCACTTCCAATTTCTTGAGGCCTCAAAATTGAAAAAACTTTGCAGCTCTTGAGCTTCTTTTGGCGTACTCTGTTGGACTACTGTGTTAAGACCAGCGTTAACAACTAAACAGTAAGCCGAAAGGGAAACATTCCTTGCGGCTACTCCATTCGGTAATATAAGGTTTGGATCGGAAAATGGCCAGTTTCCTAGGAGGCCCGTGAATGTGCTGCTTACCACTAATTGCAGTTCATAATCCCAAACCAGCCTTTCTTGCAAATTCGACTCCAGACGTAGTATCTTGCAATGTAGACCGATTGCAAAGGAAACGTTCGAGTTTCCGTTTGAATTTCTGATTCACAGGCATGTTCAAGTTGTCCCTTACAGTCCTGTTGAATAGATAGCTACAAATACCCTCTGAGCGCCTGGAAATTGCTCGGACTTCCTCTGCCATCGCTCGTTGATTGCTGCTCCGTCAACTTCCGTCTACCCAATGAAAACTGCTCCTATCTCTCCATAGTCTACAAAATCAAGACGACTTGAAAGCACTGTGGCTGTTCCAACCCCAATGTTCTGCCTAGAACCGGAAATGAAACCTCTAATTACCGTACTTCTCGGGAAATGAGAAGAGACTAAGGCGTTGACACTTACACGTTTTCTTGCCCACAAAAAGCACCAAGCCCTCTCTTCTTCTTATTATCTGCTGTTCTGAATGTGTTTTTGCTGTCCGAAGTTCTTGCGATTCTATTAGTGGCCGGAGTCGTCGAGTGCGTCGCCTGTCGTGTCCGACGCATTTCGTTGTCTCTTGGGCAGTAGGCACCGCCCCTCCCAGTGACCGCGGTACCTTTTCGCAGGCGCCGCCGCCGCGGCGCGTCGATCGCGTTGTGACGACTACGAAGATTGCCAGCGAGCGAGAAAGAGAGCGAACAGAGAGCGCCTAAATTCCGCTTCTTATTTTGTGCAGATTTGCATAAATTTCCCATTTCTGACTATACCGAGTTGTCCGCCATGGTCCCTTCTGTGTGTCCAGCGAGTTTGAAGCCCAACCATACGCTCACTTTCGCGTTATTTAACAAGTTTTTTATTTGAAAATTTCGCATTTCTCGCCTCCTCCTCTTTTATTCCATCGCGGCGGCGACCGAACGCGGCGACGACGCCGGCGTCAGCGTCAGCAAGTTCCAAGCCGTGCGGCGGGGCTGGCGAAGATGCTCGCCGCGATATGGTATCTTCGCTTCTGGTTTCGCCACCACTGCCGCTCTCCCGGAAGCGCCCGTAGCGCTGGGTCTTGTCGCGACTATGCCAGTGGGCAAAGGCGATTAACTATCGAACTTGCCACAGAAAGCCCCCAAACGAGTACAGAAGAGAGTGTTTGTTTTGCTCGACTTTGTAACGCGCACGTTTGGACAGGAAAAAGCACAAAAGACCTTAGTTTTTGGTTGGAGTCGAGGCTACAGTAATCTTTTGAAGGGAAAGATGACTGATATGTCATTACATTCCTTGCTCTACACCAGAATTCAATGTAATATTTACGGTATATAAAAATTTTCGGTTTATTTTTTTGGCACTTACAAACCGTAGTCTTCCGTAAGGCATGTCTTGGTTACCGGAAGTGGCCTTAATCATTTCTCGGTAGTAACCCATCGCCCCTATAAAATGTAAATTTCGAGGGCGCTCTCACTATGTCACACTCATTGTTGTCAGCCTTATTGCTTGCTATGACCTTACTCTTTCGTCTCGATACCGTACTCATTCCATAAGATGAAACTTCGTTCTCAGCCCCGCCCATTACTTATCCCGCATATATGCTTATCCTACTTGTCACCTGTTCATGGGTTTGATGATCTTGGAAAGATAGCGGCGTTTATAGACCTTTGGACGTCCTACCCACTCTAGTACAAAACGGTTCTTGTGGACTTTTGATCTTTGTGTTGCTGAAGATTGATTTTTTTAATCGTTTCAATTTTTTAAAATCCTTTGGGCTGACATGTTGGGTTCAGTATGAGTGGAGCTCAATGTACATTGTTCTCACTGTCGACAGGAAAACAGCCTAAAATTTGGGGTTGTCGATTTGTTTGTGCATCTGTTTTACTTCTGCACTAGGTCGGAGCAGTCCCTTTTTCCTTGTACATATAATGGTTTGGATGACCTTATCCCTTGTGGCTGCCTCTTTTTTTACTAACATGTAAGAGGCCTACTGTGAAGAGATAGCAGAGCGTGAACAACCTCTTAGAAACCCTAATCTTATCATTACTTATATCAGACCATTGTCAGAATGAGCCTCGAAATGGGCTGTGAAGACCCATACGAGGAATTTGGAGACTACAGGCCTTCCACAGAGATCATGTTTCAAGTAAGGCGAGCGAAGTTGTTAAAATAAACATTGTCTCACCTTTTAGGAAATCGTGAAGCAAGCGCAGCAAGATGTGCACTCGGGTACTGATGGTTCAGCGAGAAGAAGTAGCCGAAGACTAGTGAGGCCACAGACGGACACAAAGCCGGCTGGTAGGTTTTTTAAATAGTTAGTCACATGTAGGTTTGACTGTGGCCTCTTATGCTGGTCGCGTTGTTCGGTTATCAGCATCTAAAATGCAAAAAATGCTCATCTTCTTTGTGTTCGGCCATTCAGCACGCATATGACGTAATCGTATCTACGCGGGCGGTGACACATTTCAACCAGAGCAGTTCCTACAGGTCACTGTGCGTTCAGTCATAAACGCTATAGAATATGATAACGAAATGTCTGTAAAATAAGCGTAGGTCCAACTGTCATCTTCGCTTTTTCTTATTTTCTCCCTTTTCCCCCTTTTCCCCCTGGTCAGAAAGCAAAACATTTGCTCTACTGCTTTCATTTGCAAAATCAGGGTCGGTCCAGTTGCATACTCAAAGATTGGAGTGTCCGAAATCTAAGCCCATGGAATTTCTGCTTATAGCGCAAACAGTCACAACTGCGAGCACATCTCCAACTAAAGTGAAACGTGCGCCAGCACCTCGGACAGTCGACGAACCATGCATAAGAGTGGGGTCTCGCCACCAGGCAGAGATAGTGGAGTTGAGAGAGTTCCGAATGCCTTCGGACGACCAGAGAGAAGCGGAGGACGACCGCGCGGAGTGTGTGTGGCAACCCGATCGTGATAACAAGGTGACTCCAAAAGACATGGAAGACTTCGTAGCCATGTGCAGGAGGCACATGGATGTCGGTCCCGACTTGGTACGTTTTCGTTTCGGGACCATCTCTTACTTAGTGCTTCAAGGCGATGTGCTCTCTGTACAGATACGGGCTCAGTGTCCCGAAGGCACTCGAAAACATGGAGGCCGACTTCAAAGACAACTGGAAATCGCGCTTTCTGAAGGTGGAGGACAACGCGTTGGTCTGGGCGTTGTTTACCTATGGCAAGAACTTCGCGAAGATTAGCAAATCTGTAATTTGCTTTTACATAAACAACATAATTTACTCCGTTCTTGAATTTTAGGTCAAAACGCGCAAAATTCATGAATGCGTCGGGAGATATTACGATGTCAAGAAAAAAATTTGTTTCATGACGAAACACATATGTCCTACGCTCATGCGGTATGTTTTGTTTCAAATCAGGGTCTACTTAACTTCCAGCACAGCATTTGCCAAAAAAGAGATTGAAGTAAATTCACAATAGGGAAAGTACACTTAAAGTGCATGGGAGCATACTGTAGGAATGTTTCATTTTCCTTACTTATTTGTGCCCGATTGTTGCCAAGGAAAAATAAACATACAAACTGTAAACAACAAAACAGTCTTTG
Source organism: Steinernema khuongi (assembly GCA_016648015.1). Classification (NCBI taxonomy): domain Eukaryota; kingdom Metazoa; phylum Nematoda; class Chromadorea; order Rhabditida; family Steinernematidae; genus Steinernema; species Steinernema khuongi. The sequence goes on from JADLIF010003333.1 coordinate 16,657, forward strand.
AAACAAATGAGTTATATACTGTAGAGTTCGTGCGAAGGTCTCACCACGACTTCGTTTCTTCATGTGAAGTACCTTTGTTTACCTTCAAAACACAAGCATACCTTTTGCTCTGGAGTTTGTGCACTTAGACATTTCTAGTACAACCGTTCATATTTTGGGGGCACACACAACACCCATTAGGAATGGGTTCTCTACAGTATCCAGTGTCGAACAATGCATATGGACAGAAGTCGAAAAAGTCAACATCTCTTTCAGAACAAATACTGACGATTACAAAGCTCTGAAGAGGAGTCAGTGCGAGAATTGCTCCGCGAACTTGTTCGAAAGGGTCCAGAAATGCGAGGTGCGTGGAAGACGGAGGACGATGCTCTGCCCTCCTTGTGACCTCTACGCCAAGTAAAACATCCCTAAAGCGGCGTGACGTACGGTCTTCTTCCATTCAGGATGAAAAAAATGTACAGGCCGTGCACACTAAAGTACGATCCAAACGGGATGAGCGAAGAAGAACGGGACAAGCTGTATTACGAGCACACGGCCTATTTCGATATAAACGAATACCTGAGTGACCGCTTGCCGGCAGATCATCCTCCCCCTCCAAATCACATCCTCTCCGGGCACTATTACGTCCCCGACCCGTCCGCGTTGGATGTGTCCCAACCATACGAGAAGAAGATACCGGTCTTCACCGAGTACGCTGGCACAGCCAGCTGTCCATAACTCACATTCCGACCGTTACAGGCCACACGAGAACTGTTTTTTCGTGAGCACAACACAGAACATCCGTTGGGAGAAGTCAGTACTCGACTTCGAAATGTCGCAGAAGGAGAGGATCGTCGACGGCTTCTTGAAATTTGGGAAGAATTTCTCGAAGATAGCAAAGTACGCCAGCATGCCAAGTGTAGAAACAATTCGGCATTTCTACGAGGTCTACGGTCAGGAGTATCGGCTGGATTTTGTAAGTTGGCAAGGTGAATGTGTGCAGCAAAAGCCCAACTATTTCTGATTTTCTATACGACACTATTTTGCTCGCTTTTACACAAATACCTGCAAATCTTTTAGCTCATAGCTCAGTACAACCGTCGCGTGAAATCGCGCGGTATCATTGGCCGTAACAATGACAGCGATGAAGAGAGTGAGAACCACACTGTTCGTCGAAGAATGACAATGCGGGTAGCGACGAAGAAAAGGACCATGCGCCCAAGAGCCGCCACAACTGCCGGAACCTCCGGAGCCCTACGACGAACAACTCGAAAACGTGCTGTCCGAGAACTCTCATAGTTTATATCTCCTTCGCTTTATATCGTTAATTATGTATGCCATAGTCATATCTCCGTTCCAGTCTACCTATGTTCCCTTACACCACTGCTCTCATAGCTTCCATAACCCATCGGGTATCCTACGCGCTTTAGATTCTGTTTTTCTCATTATACGTCTATATAACTAGGTGGTAATTGCGGTCGATCTTCCATAAATAGGTTTTGAAAGTGAGGAAAAGATGACAGTGCGCAATGGACACACATTGGGGATCGTTGGGTTTGTTTCTTCTGTGGAAGACGGTTCGACCGAGCTAGGAGGCGTTAGAGAAGTCGGGCTACATGGCGCAAAGGTTACGTTAAAGCTCCCATCGACGCTTTCGGATTTGCCCCCTCCCCTGACCCGTTCCATCCAGCTTGTCTGGTTCATACACGTTTTCATCTCTCCGGCTTTTTAATATACTCAAAGAGGATTGAAGCAGAACCACAAATTCGTCTCATTCAAGATGCGACAATTTTTCGCCCTTTGAGGTTGTTAATTTTTACTCACCATATCTAAACAGATGACGGATAACTTTCGTCGGGATCTGTGTAAGCTTTTGTAAAAGTTAACGCAGTAGAAGCTCTCCAACCAGGAATTGCAATTGTCGTATCTCAGAGAATGTGTTCTAAGTTCCCCACAAACATCACTCGCGAATCCGTTATCCATCAAGATACGGTAGTTAAAGTCACCCTACGTGACCCTTGCTTTTGGAAGAGCACGGCCGCGCGCAATCGCGGTCTTGGACATCGCGCTCACCTAGTCTGAAAGCGGTTGTAACACACGACCACAACAGACCGTCATCCTGTGAGATCCCTCGTTAGGTCTAGGATAGGTCTCTTAGGACTCCCACTGTGAATGGCCGTCCGCCGCACCCGAGAACCAATCGATATAGCTTTTCCTTCGGATCCACGTAAATCAGATATTGTTGTAGTAGAGCGCGGGGCTACTGTGAAATTACCACGGCGCAGATCATGTCGTGCTTCCGGGTTCGGTGGCCTTCGTGAGCCTCCAGTGAGGAAGACGGATTGTCCTGGGATGTTGTCGCGCTTAATTGTGATCGTTTCCTAGGATCTCTTCAATTCCAGATGCTGCCATTCAAACTAAGTCTGTGTCAGAAGCTCGTGGCCATCGTCGTTCTCGTATTTATCATTCTTTTGAGCATTGTGCTTGAAGGAAGAGATTTCCAGTTTCTCTGTGTGGCCGTTGGTTTCACTGCAGTGGTCTTCGGATTCGCTTTGTTCTTGCATTGGTATCACTTTCACGACTTCTACGACTACTACTACTACTACAACGAACAGCAGGAACGAACAGAATGAAGCATCAGTGACATAGACAATTTACGGGTATCGTGGTACAGAAAAGTCATTAGCTGAAATGCAGCGGAGCTTGTATATGTATGAAAGCGTCATTCTATCTGTTAGAGACGGATAACTTCGCCACCTTTGTGAAATTCCCTATCAGACACGGCTCCTATGGTACCAAAATCTTTCCTGCCTCTTGTTTTCGCCAGGACACTGTGTGACTACAATGTCTATTTTTCCTTTCCTTTACTGTGTATCAATTCAAGTAAATAAACAATCCCACTGGTTTCATTTGTGATACATACGATCTTGCGGTGGAACTCAGAATCCTATTCTGGTCAAGACAATCTTCTTGTTGGTGGCGTTGAAACTGCGACTTCCCTGGTGTTCCACTCCTAGGTGCCGGAGTTACCATTTGATTGGCAGAAACGGAGGTCAACCGCCAAGTCAGAGAACAGCTGAACGGCGCGACCTCTCACCACCAACACATGAAAGGCAACCAGCAATTTACATTAGCAGAGCTTACTGTTCGAGGACCTTCCTGCTCTACCGTAATCTGACAATACTTTTTAACGCGGCAAAATCAAGGGGTCATTGTCCGAAAATACATAACTTCAGCGTTTTCCGCAAAGCTGACACGGCTTTATCATATTCTTCTTTGGCAAAAATGGAGGTCGTATTATGTTCTCTGCCTTTCATCGCCATTGAATCAGGCCAGACTAGACTAGACATGGAAGTTTTGTTTTGAAAAGGCAACGCACCACCGTCCCAATTTCGCCAGACTCTGCCGACAGGTGACAGCAGAATAATGTCGCCAATAAATCGACCAACGGTCACAAAAAGACGATTTCTTCTTATTTTGGCAATCGACTCTGTGCTGATGGTATGCGATAGATTTCTTTTCCCGCACGTAGACAATGTCTGTAGTTTGTACCTCAGACCAGACGATCGTACTGTACATAAGGTTCTCTTGTTTTCTTTTCGCTGAAACCGTGACAAGCAAGGTTTTACTGCGTCCTTTGGGTCACCTGTACTCGACTGCCGATCGCTTGCCGACGTTCCCCAAAGGGCGTAAAATCGTCTTACTCCTATTTCTCAGCAATGGTTTTTTCATCAACAACAAAACACGTTTGGCTTCGTATGCATGCGTCTTTGATGGCGCCCTGCTGGCTGATTTTGGGTTTTCCGCATCATTGTATGCCGTGCATTGTTGTTTATCTGCCAAACAACAAGCAGCAGAAGGTCTTCAACCGTTGCCGAATTATGACCTTTGCATTCTTGGAATTCTCCTCTTCAAACTGTTCGCTTTTCTGCATTGCCCAACAGATGGTCGAGCAATACACACGACATAAATAATCACATTCGAAAAGATCAAAAGAAAAGTGGCGAGCACAAGGACGAACTGAATGTGATCGGGATTGATAGGATTGCATGTGAAGAACGGAGATCAGTCCTTACAATTTTCCTCCTATAGCAGTGTTCTCAGTTCTCAAACTCGACGAAGCTACAAAGATATCATTAGAGGGCGTCGGTTTGACAATTGAGAACCTTCCAACCATCTTTCCAGAATACAAAGTGTCAGCAGGATTGAGCTAACTAGACTTAGACTACGCAACCATAGTACCTCTAAAAAACTTACGTGATTCTAGCCAAAAAAGCGAGAAAAGAGATAAGCATGACATCTGGGAATTTCAAATCCAGTTCATGGCACATAAATATCGTTCAGAACAGGTATCAAACCAGGCTAATTTTAGCACTTCCATCGCAACTGCCGGCTACACCTGATCAACGTAGAGGTTACATGTGAAAGACCAGTTCGTCAATGTGTTCAGATCAGGTTACCACCGCTGCAACGCGCTAATCTCCTCTGTGAAAACCGCGCTGCGAATACTCCTTACTTCACGTTTTATGTCATTTTTTACATCGTACATACAAGAACACCAATTATGATTTAGTTGTCGTTGGATCGGGCACCGGCTATCGTCCGCAACATCGCACAATACTGGCTCATTTCGCTGAAAGGCGCAGAGGATCAGTCACAGAGACAAGAGAGAGGAACGATTACCTGACTCCGGCGTTCACGGCGCATTCGCAAAGCTCCGATGCCTCTTTTTTCCATCCGACGGTGCGCATACAATACTTAAGACTTCTTCTGGCGCTGTTGTCCTCTTTGATGAGCGGCTGACAACTGGAACGAGCAACGAGATGGTACAGAGACGACGCAATCTTAGGACTCACTTCGAGCGGTCGAAACAGAATCCATTCGCGTTTTTCGACACAAAGCACTCCTTGACGCAGTCGGCGATGTCCAGTGCGGTGTCGATGAGGACATCGCCGTTGCCAGCCCCACCGCCGATCGTCTTCTTGAACGACTCAACCTGGCTTTCGATCTTTTGCTCGCCAAGGCGAATCAGCTGATGGATGTCCGTGTAAGGGATCAGTGGGCCGTCATCGGTGTTAACACAGCTAAGGAAGGCGTTGACGGGCATGGAAAGGGTCTACATACGTGTTCATCTTGTTCTGGATGCAGTCGATGAACTGATCCACGATGTACCTCTTGCCAATGAAGCACTCTTTCAACAGTTGGGGCTTTTCCGTGAGCTACAAAGCACAAATAACCAGTACAATGTATGCGGAAGACAGTGTAACATTACAGTTCCAGCCTTGGTCCAACAAGTGTTAATGCAGTCAACGGCCTGTTCCTTCATTTGGGCGACACAGATGTCGTTCTCCTTGCATGAGCATTGTCTGGTCGTCTTGTGCGGTATCCGAGACTGCGAAATCAGTTGAGAGCCTTGTTTTGACAGCTGAAGTTCCCACCAAATGTGAGCGAACACCTGGACTGATCACAAACCTGATCGAGGAATTTCGCCGACAGGCCTTGCTGGACGCAGAGGTAAAGAATGAGGATGGCGAGTGGGGAGCGCATTGTCACTGACTACTGAAATAAGAAGAGATTAGAAGCTAGGTGTTTTTGAACAGTCGACCTTCTCCGCGCCGAAGCCGGGTACAAGACTCCTCAACAGCCAGCACCAGGGAAAGTTGGTGCAACTCCTCCCACGGCAGAGGCGGTCGGCAACAAGGGAGACGGGGAGCGGAAAGGAACCGGTGTAGACAGTGGGTGAAAGTGGCGAGGGCAGTTCTTGTTTTGATTCACCGCATCAACCCTACGATTTGCCAGCACGATTCAATTCGAGATTGCTGGGTTAAAAAAGAGCCTTGTGCTGGCCTATCACCTAGTGGGTACAACATATACAGAGGCGAAGGTCCAAGCTGCAAAGGCCGAGGTTCTCAGGTTGATCGGTTATGTTGCAGTTTTATGTTCTTAGGCTAGTGACTATTTGTACTTTGAACTGTGTCGCAGTTCAGTCCGTCCACAGAGTTCAAGCTGTTGGGTGGAGAGCCGAGGTTGGTGCTGGGCGCTTACCAAACTGCAATTACCAAGTTTTTTTTTCTCATAGAAAGGTTGTTTCCGCGCATGTTTGCATGGAGAGGGCGTTGACCTGAGAATTTAACCGAAACATAGAACTTGATTTTACTTCGCAACTGAGAGAAAGTAAGGTGACTTTGCAGGCAACAGAGTTTACAGCAGAACGTTCGCAATGATGCAATGAGAGTTTGTTTACAGGCCGTCTTGAAAGCACAAAGTGGAGCTCTTGTCTGTTCTGACACAGATGGACGACTGGTAGACAGCCAGTTGCCAGTTTGGCAATCAGAAGAAAAAAATACATCAATTTAATTTCAGCAATGTGATGTGCTGGGCGAAGATCTTAATCTTGGCCGTCCTTTTCGTAATAACGGAAACTCCTAATAGGTGTTTAGATGCACTTTTTGAATTGTGCACTAGTGCATTCTACGAAGCCTCTGAGAAGGCCACCCTGAATACTGAATTACGGCACCATTCCGCTAGCCAAGCTTCGCTGTGTTCTCTACATGCTGAAAGTGTACCTCTATGGTTATGCGCCTTGAAGTCTTGACGCGACTAAGAGTTCTAGAACGACATGGTCCAGGACCATTTGCACTAGACCACCCACACTTGTAGCGAAACAGTTCTTGGGTGTGCAAGAAATCTATAGAGTTGTACTAGCCGACAACGGATAGAATAGTCAGCAGCCCTGCTGCCAGATTGCCTAAGTCGCAGAGTTCTAGTGTGCATTCGTCTGCCGTGATCATACTGTAGCCCCTCTCTGGCATACTACTTAAAACCGTAGTGTAGCCGAAGGGACCCTAGGAAGTGTGTGTTGGAGCAGCTGCAACTTCAGCATGGCGATCGCCACATCACTTAAGAAATCCTATCTTCCCTCACCTTGGCGTTTCGCATACGTCCTCTCATCGTTGTCGGTGAATATTTCAGACATCCTTGCAATCTTCCGTTGTGTATGCATGAATTACAAATTACAATTGAATGTGTTCCTCAAGAATGTGATCGCGCAACATCTGGAATCCAGACTCTGGATCGCCCGTCACCTGTTCCCCCTCGGGCGGTCTGAATGTGTGATATTTCCCGGCAATTTCGAATACTGCGCCATCGCGGCGGGACGGAGAGCCAAACGACGGCGCGCATTCGAGAACACTATGGAACTGCGAGTGAAATTTCAGACTGATCCTCGGACCTCTGATGAGTTCCTCAACGTCTTGCTCTTGACAGCGTGTGATCGAGCAGATTTCTGTCTTTGTGCGCTATGTCCAAGCGCGATATATTCATTTTTAATTAAATGTCAATTGCAGAGTCACCAGTACGAACAGCGAAGATGGCTCTTCCAATCCCGAAGTCCGGCTATTCCAGATTCATGAAGGAGGGCGCCAAAGTAAGTTGAATGGGCAAGATGCGGTTTAGCTCCTTCGGTATTACAGCACTTCAAAGGCGCGGACGAAGCTGTAATGAGGAACATCGAGGCTTGCCTTGAGCTGGCGGACAAGCTTCGCACCGCTTACGGACCCACCGGAATGAACAAGATGGTGATCAACCACATCGAGAAGCTGTTCGTCACCAACGATGCAGCGACAATCCTGAACGAGCTCGAGATCCAGCACCCCGCTGCCCGCCTCCTCGTCCTGGCCGCTCAGATGCAGGAGAAACAATTCGGAGATTACACGAACTCCGTGATTATCTTCGCCGCCGATCTACTTCAACGATCTGCCGAGCTTCTGCGCATGGTAGCGACTTATCTTTGTATCCCGACCTAATAGAGCCTCCTTTGTAGGGAATGAAGCCCGTCGAGATAGCCGACGCTTACGACGCAGCCTTCAAGCAGCTTGCGTCAGTTATGGGGGAGATGGTCGTGCGCAAGGCCGACCAACTGCATGCGCTGGAAAGCGTCAAAGAATACCTGAAGGCTTCGATCGCTTCCAAGCAGCTCGATCAACAGGATCTCATCACTGACCTTGTGGCGAAGGCTTGCGGTAAGTTTGCTGAGTTCCTTAGAAGCCGCATGTCTGCTTCTGGGCTTCTGCTGGCATCGACACAAGCTCATTCTGGTCACTTTCAGTTCAAACAGTCCCGAAGAACAGCGCCAACTTCAATGTCGACAACATTCGCGTGTGCAAGATTCTCGGCTCTGGCGTTCAGCACTCGCGCGTTGTGAACGGCATGGTGTTCAAGCGTGGGACCGAAGGCAGTGTGAAGAAGGTGGACAACGCCCGCATTGCAGTATTCGCCTGCCCTGTGGATATCACTCAAACGGAAACCAAGGTTGGGTTCTTCACTGTGAATGCTTGGACCGCCTGATGTGCTTGCAGGGCACTATTCTCATGAACACGGCTGCTGAGCTGAAGAGCTTCGCCGGTACCGAGGAGGCGGAAGTTGAAGCCCAGATGAAGTCCCTTGCCGACGCCGGTGTCAATGTGGTCGTGGCCAACGGGAAGTTCGGCGACATCTACTTGCACTTCCTGAACAAACACAACATAATGGCTGTCCGCTTGACTTCAAAGTTCGACCTGCGCCGTTTGGCCCGAAGCATAGGCGCGCAGCCTCAATCGAGAATTGTAAGCTTGTCATTTCGAGGCCCAGAGACTATATCTAATGTTCCAGTGCACCCCATCGCTGGATCTCCTGGGACAGTGCAGTCGTGTCTACCTGGAAGAGATTGGCGACACTGACGTGACCGTCTTCGAAAAGGACAGCGAGCATGGCAACATCGCTACCATCGTTGTGCGCGGATCTTCTCAATCTCGAATGGACGATGTCGAGCGTGCCATCGATGATGCTGTGAACACCTACAAAGCTGTCACCAAGGACGGCCGAGTAAGTACTTTGAACAAAACCACGGAAGAAGATCGACCTCTTTCTAGCTAGTCGCCGGAGCTGGCGCCATCGACATGCGCCTTTCCCAGCACATCGAGAACTGGGGTATGGGCATATCAGGCATTCAGCAGAACGCGGTAAAGAGATACGCCCTTGCCCTGAGCGAGCTGCCTAAACAGTTGGCCATGAACAGCGGCCATGATCCTAGTGTCTTCTTGTCTGAGTTGATCTCGGCCCATCTACTCAACAACGTCGATCACGGCATCGATATCGTCAACGGCGGCATCATGGATGCTTCTACGAACAAAATTTACGACGTTTATCTAGCCAAGCTCTCCTGTTACCGACTAGCATCGGAAGCCGTCTCGACTATTCTCCGAGTCGATCAGGTTTGCCACTTGACGGTTTCGGTGAACTTACACATTTTTTTCTAGATAATCATGGCCAAGCAGGCTACTGGCGGACCCAAACCCCGCAACCCACTTCCTCAAGATCAGGATGACGATGGCATGGCGTGAAGAAGCCTGCTGCTTGTTATTGTTTTAACATTTGACCCTTTTGCTTCGCCTGTTTGAGTGTCGCTAAATAAAAACCGGATTTTCGATAGTAGTCGTGAAGAACCTTTGCAGATGTGGCCTTGAGAAATTTTTCTTTAGTGCAAGACTCTAGGATCAACAGATAAACTTTGCGCTCGTCGTTTTGTACTGCTGATGTGCCGATACTGATTATACCCTAGCCGGCACTACCGTATATCTTTGAGCAGCATAGGCAACGCGAGCGACGAATTGAACGAAGAGGTGAAAGCGGAGGAGGATGTGCCAGGCGGCGCCGTTCAACGCGATTAGTGTATTGTGCTCCATTCGCTGCGCGCAATTCTTTGCTTCTCCAAAGGCAAATGCATATCTACACGATCTAAACAAAACTGGATGGCGATTCATCAGAACGAAACCAGTCGTATCTGTATGAACAAAGTTGAAATAATAACAGCATCCAAACGGACTATGACATATCGTTAATTTGACCGTTCGCAGTGTGAACGCATACTTGCTGTACGGAATTCTTTCAGCAGTTCACAGGATATAGGAACAGGTACACATGTGGACTCCTAAATCATCGTGCCCTTCTGTAGTTCTGAAATGTAGAGTGCCATATATGTAAGATACAACATCTGACCACTTAATAGGGTCAGGTGTTTCTTTCTTCACTTGCTCTTTCTTTGATGTCTGCTATCTAAGGGCACGCGACCCATTATCGTTATCACAACTCCGCAACAATGACCAATGAGCGGACGCAATGACCAATGGAGTTGTTTTTTGCGCTCCCCCGGTGGCGAGCGCGATTCCCGCACTGACTAAATGTAAACATGTTGCTTGGGTCGTCATCGTGGTGGTTTTCAACGGCGCTCCGTCGACGGCCAACGGCTACTCGACGGCTCGCACGGGGTGGCGGCGTCACCCTCCGTCCAAGGGACACCGCATGATACGAGTGGCGCAAACGAAAAGCTATGCACTAGAACCAGCCAACAACAAATAAAAACAAATCGCTTTTTCTGTTCCTTCGCCTGGCGTGAATGGATTTTGGCGGGCGTTGCAAGTGTAGGTTCGCTGTGTTAACGGACGAAAGAAGGCCGGAAGCTACATAAAGGGGACAAGCGATGATTAGACACAGAAAATGCGGCAATTGATATGTCTCCACCAAGCCATAATTGAACAATGTTAGAGGTGGGAAGAAACTTTTCTATTTAATGATACGGTAAACCACTCGGATAGGCATAGATACAGATTTACAGATTTGGATTAATTATAGTATCCAATTACAATACGCCATACAGACGTGTGACATCGTTGTGTCCGGTTCCGCAATTGTGGGCAGAAAACGAAGCAGGACCTAAGATCTTCAATAGTAATTGCTTTCCTCACCAAATGTGAAACTAAGGGTTTCTGTGAAATATGAACGTGACGCTGTTTCTTAGAGAAGTTGACCTCGTGACTAACAATTTAGGGAAACAGCAATCAACACTTGGGTACAGCGACGTGAGTTTCACGAACTTTGTTGTGTGGGCGATGCGTTTAGTCATAGTCCTATACTTTATACTTAAATGGAGCCCTATTCACTGAAATGCTTTTGTCAACAAAAATGTGAAAAGGCGGAATTTCAATTAACTTGGATCCTTGCGATTATTTGATTCGCTTGATAGTTGCATCTGGGTCGATTGTTTCTTTTGTAACTTATGTTGTCTTGGAACCGAAACCAGCATGCGAGAAAGGATAAGTAGTCTCAAAGAACGAAAAGACTGTTTCAGGTCCAATTCGTTAACATGAGGTATAATCACTGTTCACTTCCATATTTGCTCAGAGCCCCTTTAGCTCAGCCGGTAGAGCGTTAGACTTTTAATCTAACGGCCAAGGGTTCGAATCCCTTAGGGGGCGAATGTTTTTGAAACTTCTTTACTAAACTGCTGTTGCATTTCTAGAAGCTAGATTTCTATTATTTTTCAGCAAGGGCAAATTTTGCATTTGCAACAGATGCCCTTTTCAAAATAGAACGCCAGACAATGCGCGTTTATTCTCCTGCAGTTCCTACGAGACATGACCCATTTCACCGTTGCCCCTGGTTGCAGTGTAGCTACCTCGTCTGCATGCCATATCAAAAATTGAACTGATGCTGTGTGCTGATACACTGTGAAACGATTACAATTCAAACTACACTTGTTTTAGAAACACACCGTATACTACCAGTGTTGTAATGTTGCAGTTTTCAGTTTTTGTGAGAGGGAGATAGAAAGTGATGGTAAATGGAGCTACTTTTCTCTTTTATTAGGACCGAATACAGTACTGAAAATGCCTAGTTATGAACATTTTCCTGTTTTTTTTCTTTTTCTGGTAGAAGGAAATGTGCTGGCATACATTCCAGTGGTTTTCAGTTATTTTTTTTACTGCCACAATCACTGGCCCATCAAGCAGTCGATGGTTGGAAGATAAAAAAAAGGCTAATGTCAAAATGTAAAAAAGGACGATGTTTACTCAATCGGCTCGTAAGTTTTTATTTGGATTCCAATGCTGGCTCAGTGAGATAACGGCGAATGTTGACAGTTTTCCGCGTTGCAGAGGCTCATTTGCATAAGTTCAATAGAAACGCATCTTGACGTTGTGCAATTTGAAAACAGACAATGGGCGGCCAAACAACTGTATAGTCTCCTTCGTGGACCACTCGTTTGCTTCGCACTGTTCTTCTCTTATTGGACTGCACTTTCCAGCGAGGTAATTAAATTGGTCATAGATCGTGCCACCCGGCGAAGTCGTATTTTCAATAATCAACGCATTTCCCGACCACAATCGTGCAGATATTGTCTTTTTTTGGACAGAAAAAAAGTGTGAATAAAAATGCATCAATTAAATAGAGTACCTGCTTACATGATGTGCCAAAGCGCGGGTTACGGTAGGTAGGATTTGCATCGCTGAGCGTTTGTGTACCGGCGGAAGTGTTCCTGTTTAAATGTGTGCTTCAGCCTGCGGGGTATTTCCGAAAGTGACTGACCATTGGTGCGTCACGGTGTTCGCGACGTCATCATCCCCTCTGTTCACTTTCATCGCGGTCGCGTAGTAGTTTTTTGAGAACGCCGTATGACGGCGATGCGTTCCCCCGGGTTGTCTGACTTCTCTGCTGTCCATTCGGCACTCTCCTCGCCGCGGTGGTCTCTCGACGACGCGGGGGGCGCGAGCCAAAGAATGAAACAGAGATACACGCGAACACAGTTTTTGCGGGCGAAAACATTCCTCGCTCACGTCACCATTCTGCAACTTCCGTGATCTTGACCGCTTGGGATGCGACCAAAGTGGATGGCGCAAACGAGTGTGCTGGGCCTATGTGCAAATTGATAAACAGAAAATTAGGATCAGAGGGTCCATTAGAGCAGGGAGTCTTCTTGTTGTTGGGCTAAAGATCATTTTGCAGTCTGCAAAAAGGACACCCTATAGGTTTGCTATGAGTAGATATCCCCTACTCCGACTCTTGCTTTAATGGAAGGTTTATTCACAGGTGTTACGAAGTCGGTGCCAACTTGTACCAGCTAAATTCTGGATACCATGTCGCATGCTTAACCAACGCCAAAAATCATCCCTCGTCCCGTTTAGCTATTGCATTTATAGATAGATAATGTTACAGATAATGTCAATTAATGCATATTTATGTTTATCGTCAAAGGTCGGAGGGGCTTAACACAAGCTGAAGATTTTGGAATATCCGTTCCTGGAAAGGTAGGTGCCTGCCGTTGTATGATTAATCAAGGCAGATGAGCGTAGCGAAGATCGTTGCAAGTCACATTTAGTATGCAAGACTCATTGCAAATACGGTAAATGCAATGTTGAGTGGGCATTATGCGGGCGGCCGAGCCGCCTGTATTGTCGGCGCAGAGAGCACTGAAAAGCCTGGAGGTTTTGGATGTGATTGCGTGTGTCTCTGCGCTGTGTGTGGACGCTGGCTCGCTTGGATGGGATGCCAGTCGGCAGACCCGGCTGCGTCAAAAGCGTATCATCCCGTACCAGTGAAACCGCAAACGATCGTCCCCGGCGTGAGCAAATCAACAAATCAACCAATAACACATACACGCGTGTTCGGCCGGCTACTGGAAACAAATATGTTGAATAAGTGTACAATTTTCGTATTAGTGCAAGCGTTAGTGCATGCGCCGACGGACCGGCGTTACGGTCATCGTTGCACGTCCCTTGGGGCGCCTTTCGGAAAAGGGAAAAGGGGAACTGCGAACGGGGGTCACTTTCCCCTTAGTGGCTAGGTTCCACTTTTCAACGTTTGTTGAAACTGTCGAACCAGGAGAGATCGGATGTGGAGAGCGTTTGAAAGACGGACCGACTATATCTGATTAAGAGTAAATGTTAATGTTTTTAACACACTTGCGATCACCCTCGCGCAGAGTCATTATAGCGTTATGCAGCCTGGAAACTGTCGACAATAGGAAAACCAGCTCGGGCTCCTTATGAAATGCATTTTTAAACAAGTTTTTCCTTTCTTTCGCTCTCTTGTTCCATACGCTCGCACATAAACACAAACCATTGTTTTGCCCATGCTTTATTTGGCGTACTGTAATCGGGAAGACGAGACGCTGGTGCAGCTGCTGCTTCGGTGCGGGGCAGGCTGGTACGGTTCGGCGCGCGAAAGGTGCAGAACGGGAGGAGAAGCCGCAGGATGGTTCTGCCACCCCTTTGTGTCATGGCCATGGCTGGAACCCAATCACCCTTATTGTTGTTCAGTGCTTTGGGAAAACATTTGCGGTAATGATCGTCGTGACTGCGAGTGCGCGAACCGAGTTGGCAGCGGGTTACGGTATTCGCTCTGGGCGGCGGTAATCCTACTCCGCTATTAGCTAAGGGAGAAAACAGCTGCCGTCGCGTGTGGTCCGCGGAGTGGTCACTCGCTAACTCCTTCCGGTTGATCGCCGCGGGGGACCTGCCCGGTTGGTTCCAAGCGGTGCCGCTTGACGCCACGTACGTCCGGTGCTTGATCCAATGCAGCTGGACGACAAGGACGCAAGCGACAAACAAACAGACATGGGTGGCTGTAATCCCCTGAGGTGTTTTTTGGTGTTGTTGTTGCTAGGAGTGTTTGCATGCGAGTGTCGTTGGACGGGCAGTCGCGGTCACCGACTGGTACACAAACAAGCCTATCCCGAAACATCCACCATCCCTTCTCCTGGGCTCTCCACGTCTCTTACCACTGTGCTCTTTTTCTCCATGCGCACTCTCACTCGCCGGCCGTCGGCGGCGTCACCAACATCGCCGCTGGCCACGCCATAGCCCGGCCTCCCTGCGCTGACCACCTTCGTCAGCTTTTCTCGGCGCGTGCGCCGTTGGCCTCTGGAACCAAGCACGACCATCTTTGAACGCAACAAAAAACATCGCGCGCGCATGCTCTTTTTCCTCGCAGCGCTTGTCCGCCCCGGCGCCCGCCCGCCGGGTTCTGCTTGCAAGCGTTGAACTCGCCGCCAAGGGAGATCAAGAGGACGGCGCTCCTGACCGCCGCCGCTTACATATTTGCGAACCCCTCAAGGGTGCGCCGTTCTGCCCTCAAAGGGACTGGTTCCGCTTACTGTAGCGCGACTGTTCCGCGCGCGCACCTCCCTTCCAAGGGGATGTTTTTGGTTCTGAGGGGTTCGGCCCGTCGGGCCCATGCACACAGCGGCATTTTGGTACATGTCTCACGCATTAGGGGACAGACTTGCACCGGGTGGCACTCGGCTACAGAGAGCTCACGGGCGCTGGCGATCGGCTCCCTTCGTTCGGTGCGCATGTGTCTGTTCGTTTGCATGTTCAACTCATTTCGTTGCATTTATGCAATCTGCTAAATGGCTCTCTGTTGATGATGCACTCGCCAATTAAGGGTGCCACGCGCCGGTTCCGATGTCCTTTGAAGGTCTTAAAGGCTCCGAACGGAGCGCTGTGCAACCCTTCGTTACCGTAATCCCATTACCCAACGTTCTCGGTGGGTCCACGCTCGGGAACACATGTTTCAGGTGATCGCCAGCCGATCATATAGAGTGGGTGCCCGTTTTTTGTCCGACAGAGAGGGCTGGCTTTCGCCGTTCTGTTTCAGCCTAGCACTACCTCACACGGAATTCAAAAGTTTTATCGGTGCTGTCCGTCGCCGATGGCCGGAGGGGGCGGCCCTTTCTCTCTCAATCGCATTTCTGTTTTCTGATGGCTGACCTGTTGTTTATTGGGCCTTCAGTTCCTGCTGACCGCCAATTCCTAACCGCCCTTCCCGCCATGACCAGTAGTTTTTTGCTCATCATCAACTTTAGGGCTGCGGGCGGCGAAACTCGAAAAAACGCTTATGAACTGGGCGGAAAGAAGGGCTGGTTTCAGGCAAACATCATTAAAAGCTGCTACTGCTATTTTGGTAAACAGGTACTGCGCTCATTGTAGGTACGACGGCCGCGCATACGCGCAGAATGCATATTTGTTTTTGTTTACGGCATGCGCGCGCACCTCTCGGCTTTCCCTCTGGAATGTTCTCCTCCCCTCATTCCAGCTCTTCTGCGTAGTATTAATTGGAAAATAGTCGAGAACTCCTTTCGATGATGATTTTTGCACGTCGCGCACTATTACCTCCCCTTGCACTGGTTTCCCTCCGGAACCTTACCGTAACCCTTATACATTGACACCGGCCTCAAAGGAGTTCGGGCCAAAAATTTGTCAATCGGTCAATAGAGACACTCACCGCGCAAAAAGTTTGTTCTGTCCAATGGTCAATTTTATTTTTGTTTATTTACCCTGTTGACCAAGCGTCCGATCCGCATGGAGAATCCGCCCCGGATCGAGTTGTCTGTGTGACCAACGCCGTACCGGCACCAGATGGTAGCAACTGTTTGAGCGCGCGCGAAGACGACGAACCACCCTTTCGCTTTCACTATTTGTTGATCTAATTATTTATTTCACATAAGGCGGCAAATCAGTGACGCGGTGGGCGCTGGCGGTGTTCATCGGTGGCCCCTGACCTTAAGGGGCCACCTACATGGCATAATGACCGAAATGACACGTCTGTCCGTGCCAGACGTCTACGGTTCGGGCGTCGTTTGGTGCGCGTGCTCTTTGCCTTCCGTCGGCGTAGTCCGTGCTTCTTCGTGCCCGACGACGTCCTTTTGGCTGCGCCGGCGGGGCCACCACGACGTCGCGGTCGGCTGTCGGCTATGCATGTTCCGCGTGCGGGCGCATCCAGGCATCGGTGGCCCGCGCGCCGCCGGTGCCAGGTTGTGTTTGTTTGGAAGCGGTGGCCGCCGGCCGCACAGTTTTTGTTGCAATTCAAGATGGCCACGGCAAACACACGGCGAAAAAGGCGTACAATAGCAGGGAAAAGGGTGCGAACGCACAGGCGTCTCTTGAATGATCCCCTCAAAGGCTCCACCCCCTGGTCGCACCTGCGCCTGGGAGCAAAGCACGTCCAGTGCCACCCTCAGAAGGCCGACCGCTGGGGGTGGTCTCCGCATTGGCGGTGGCCAAGGTGGGAAGATAAATCCGAAATACAGCTAACATCCGCCGTCTGGCGGTGCTCTTGCTCTGTGTGTTCTGGGAGAGGGGGGGGAGACGTAATCTGTTTCTGCCTGCGGGTGTCGAAAATGTGGCACGAAAGGACACGAGTCGGCGGTGCTAGGTGCAACTATGTGAATGTTTCTCGATTGTTGTCATTTGGCGGCAGAGAGGGTGAGGCGGAACTGAGGGACTCGAGATGGCACGGACTGCCCCTTAGCACCTTTCCGCCCTCTGATTTTTGTCTTTCTTTAGTGTACCCTTTCTACTTAATTAGACTCCTGGAATTTGTGCGTTCTTTATGCGGCCTCCCCTTTCATCGTCCTGATCACTTCCCCGCCCATCCCTTACACCTTTTTTCGTGTTTTCCCTTGCGGTCATTCAGTTCTTCGAAGGCATTTCTTGGAAGCGCCTCCCTGAGTGCGCGATAGCGTTAAGTGGGCAGGGCACAGGCGCGCAGAGCGACTTGCCAGCAACTGTTGTTGTTATTTACAAGATGCGCCTCTCGCTCGCGTTCTAGCCTTCTGCACGGCCCCAAGTGTGCCTTCCAAAAAGGGGAAGTAGGACAACGACGACAACAAGAGTAGATAGGCGGTGCGCGAGATCGAGAGACTGGACGGGCAGGCCAGAGCGAGCTAGAACGCAGCGAGCGGGAACGGGAACTCCACAACAAAAACAACAACAACGCCGCTGCATCCATCGCTGTTGCAGAGCTCCGTTCTGGGCACCCTTACAAACGGGAATGTGGACGCGGCTCGAGGCGTCCAACTCGTTTCGCTAGGCCTAGGTTCGGCGCAGTGACCGGTTGACAACTGGTGCCCCTCGCGCGTCCCTTCAACACCTCTACCGTAGCCAGCTTTCTCTCGTGCCCTTTGCCCGCGCTGTGTCCGAGCATGTCGCGTGGTTGTTTACGCACGTCTAAAAACGGCTCTTAAGGCCAAACGTGCGAATCTCTCGAAACGATAAGACGTTTTTTAAGCGAAAGGGGCGGGACGTTGCAAGTGAGGACAGGCTCATGCTTTTTGACCACTCGCTAGCCGCGCTGGTTTGATTTGTTTACCGCTGGCCATCTCCCTCGCGCAGAGGCGTTGTTTACTAGGGACACATACCAAATACGCACCAACTACCACACTCCCAGCATTAGCGTCATTGGGTGGTATCTTGTTGACAACCTCGAGAGCGATGGACTGTCGCGCCGGAATTAGCTTTTGCAGAAGAAGTAACGTGTGGCCCTTTTGCAGAGTTTCGGCTGGCTTCCGCGAACTCCTCTCACGTCGTCGCTGATATTGCCCGTCGCAGAGGATGCTGGTTGAAACTCTTCAGCCACAGGGCGTAACGCCCAATTACCGTACTTCCATGACAGCGCTGGATGAGTCCGTAAGTTCGAACGAATATAGCGGCCGACGAAGGACAACAATACTATTCTAGGAAATGAGTGATGCGAGCGACCGACGAAGTTGCCCGAGCGTCGACTCGTCCAGCCAACTGGTAAGTCCCTTCTTGTCCTTGAACCCCAGTAACCGAAGCCCACAGTCGGTGCACACTGCCCCTCAGTCGGGGTTCTCCAGTGCGAGCAGCGACCTCAGCTTCAGTGATCCCAGTGAGCATCAGCTCTCGCCTCACTCGTTCACCGAGGACATGGACAACAAGTCCTCCGACGCTCCGATGCTCACGGAGGAGCAGCACTCCGAGCCAGCAAAGCCAGCTCCTTCGAAGAAGGGCTCGGCGAGTCAGGTGGAGAAGAGGCACATCTGTGACGACTGCGGCAAAGCGTTTCCCTATCTGTCCATCCTTGAATCGCACAAACGCTGCCACACAGGCGAGAAGCCCTTCCCGTGCCACTTCTGTAGCAAGAAGTTCGCGCAGAAGGCTACACTCCAAGTGCACGAGCGAACGCACACCGGCGAGCGACCGTAAGTCTTCACGTTTCCAATTCGCCAACAAGACTACGGTAGCGTAGCTAATTAGCGTAATTCACGAATAGCGCACGAGTGTATTTTTACTCCGGCCAAACTACGGTATACGCAAAACACGAGCAGCGGTAGCTAAATAACAGCTGTCTAATTAAGTGACCAAAACAAACGTGTTATGGTCATTTAATGAGACTTTAATCCTTGTTTTCAATCGAGATGGAAGACAGAAATGGCAGCTTATCCGCTGCAAAATTTCTCAGAAACGTCATGTTTTCCTAAGTGGTCACCGCGAAAAACAACTTTCCAAATAAGCGGAATCCTTGCGCAATGCCTATTCCCAGCACTTCTGTATTTGTGGCGGCTGACAGCGCGCAGGTGGGATTAAAGGATTACGGAATGCACAATAGGGTCAAAGATCAGCCTCATTCCAAAGAGGAATTTCGGTCTTTGAACTTTGCATCCAAAGGCATTTGTAACATTTGGAGGAACGTGGGGGACCCTTAGGAAAGAGGCAGGGCGGAGCGGCGTTTTCGTAAACCCATATCGTGGTTTTAGTAATTGTACATTATGACGCTATTACGAAACAGATTTTTCTCCGAATTTTACGAGCTTCAAATAGAGTACTTCCTGCGATGAAAAACAACTTTATCTGAAAGCGAAAACTGACGTCAGCCGGCCGGCGCTAAAAATAGACTTGACCCCTGATCCCCGACCAAAATAAAGTTCTCTTGTTCAGGTACAAATGCAAATACTGCGAGAAAACGTTTGCCCAGTACGGAACGAAAACAGTGCACGAGAAGAGCGCTCATTTAGGTAAGCACAATGGCGCCGGCTGAAAGTAAATAGTCCGATTCTTAGGCATCCGTAACTACAAATGCCCAAAGTGCAGTAAGTGTCTCTCGTCGCCGTCGGCCCTCTACACACACAAGAAGACGCACGGGGAGAAGACGTTCCACTGCGAGTTCTGCACAAAGACGTTCACCCTCAAGAACTACCTGAAGCTGCATGTCAAGCAGGTGCACGGACAGAACGAGCGGAAACACGTGTGCAAGTACTGTAACAAGAGCTTTGCCTACGCGGGCAGTCTGCAAGTGCACGTGAGGACACACACCGGCGAGAAGCCGTACACGTGCAAGTATTGTCCGAAGGCGTTCGCGAGCCAGGGAAACCTGCAGAGTCACGAGAGGACGCACACGGGCGAACGGCCCTACAGCTGCAACGTGTGTGGTCGAGCGTTCATTCAGGTCAGTTTTGTGCCCTTTTATGTCAAAGTGCAGAGACCAAAGAACACCAGTTACCACGTGATATGCACACAGGTGGAAGCGCTGATTGCGAAACTAAACAAATGCGGAAGGTTATGAATAAGAGTGCATTGCAGAAGTCCCAGCTGACTGCCCACGAAGCCACTCACGCGTACGTGGTGGACGGGAACGGCGAGTCCACAGTGAAGAAACAGACCGACTTCGTGTGCAAGTTCTGCGGAAAGAGATATGCCTACGCGTCCTCTCTCTACGTTCACACTCGACTGCACACCGGCGAACGCCCCTTCAGGTTTATTCGTTTAGTCCGCGCAGAACCCACTGACCCCCGCGTCCCTTCCAGATGTGGCTACTGTGACAAGAGTTTCACGAATCAAGGCAATATGCAAGTCCACGAGAGGGTCCACACCGGCGAGAAACCGTAAGTCCCTTGCTATAGGCACGCCTTTGCCATAACCCCGTATAGATTCAAATGTAACATGTGCGATCGCAGATATGCCCAAAAGGTTGGGCTGAAGATCCACATGGAACAGTGCCAGCAGTTGGCTAACACAAACAAAGCGAGCCAGATCGCCCAGGAGCTCCAGAGTGGCCACATGGAGCACGAAGACAAGCTCGCCGACATGGGGAAGAGTGTCGACCTACTGTCCATTTTCCGTTCGTTCTCCGTGTTCCACCATCCCCTCGCAACCGGTCCTCTTTCAGAGAGTCAGATGAAGTCACTGCCAAAGATGTCCTATCCGGTGTCCATCGCCCCCAGCGCTGCCAGCTCCGCGTCCTTCCCACAAGAACTAGTCAATCCGCCGTTCGGTCTGAAACTGCCCACCGTCCCCGCTAGTCTAGCCTACAGTCCGGCTGCCGCTCCGTTGATCTCTAACGAAAGCTCATTGCTCTCGGGTCTTCTCTCTCCCGGCGAACTGCTTCTCAACTCGAATCTCGCCATGGGGTCGGTGCTGAAGGCGCCGCCCGGCCAGGAGTCCGTCGCTCCGTTCCCCACCCTGCCAACGACGCTCTCCTCTCTGCCCCACCTGGACAGTCTTTCCGCGTTCGAAAAGGTCTCATCGGCGGCGGACGACTTCCTGGACATTAGTCTCTTGAAGCCGCTCCTGGACGTCTCCCAGTCCTCACTGCCCGTCTCCAGCATTCCACAGGCGACATCTTCGTCGCTACTGAACAGTTCTGTAGCGGCGAACGTCTACCAGCAACTGCAACTCCTGCTCCAGTCCTACCCGATGATCAGTCTGCCAAACTCTCTTCTTGGTACGTCGCTCCCGATTGTCTCTCAAGCCGTGAACATTCTGCCCGGTGCTTTCCAGTCGTCCAGTGTGAAACCTGAGCCGTCTATGACCGTCTAGCTCCATATTCCATACTTGTCCTACTTAAGCTTTAACTCATATTACATCTCCTATACTCCAATATGCAAACCGGTCCTTGAGTCTTACTATGCGAAGCAGAATTCTTGTCAGTCCTGATTGATATTCCTATTTATTCTCATCAAAGCATTTATCACCCTAGTGAGACCCTCATCCATAGTCACACTACAAACCTCGAGAAAGTCTACATATATTCCCTAGATTCCCTCTTACCCTCCGCATTCTCCCGGTGATTATCGCAAACACAAGTCTTTCCCGATCCCGGTGCGTTCTTACATGTGATTAACCCCCCAATACGTAGTGCTTGGTGTCGTGCGTGGTTGTAGAAATCCCCTCCCCTGTACATTACCGTATCGCCCCCTATGTCTCGATGAAGTCTTTCTTTCCGGCCTCCTTGCTGCTCCTGCGTAGCACAACGAAGTCGACGTCTCTCCCGACAGTCTTTTCCCGTACCACGGTCAAACCCCACGAAGCAACTAACACAAATCTCGCCGAAGGTACTTACCCTGTACATATTTTGCTCTGACGTGCATAATCATTAGTGTTGTCTTGTTACTGTTGTACTCGTGCTCCGGGCCTCCCATCACTGTCCACTTTCCGTTCTTCTTCTCGTTGTCGTCTATACTCCCGAACTTGTCCAGCACCCTGACTGCCAAATGTAAAAAGTGGTTGTACCCGTATTCGGACTTTCGTTTTTTGCACACACACACTCGAAACGCGTCTGCAACGATGGGAAAGTGGCGCCTGCGCGCTCGATCGTCTCGTGCCCCCACTCACTCGATTTTTAATGGATCGCGGAATAAGTTTTGTAACAATGAAGACATAATTACGATGGCGTCGGCGGCGGTGGCGGCGCCGTGGCACCTTATAGGATCTGGAGATAATAACCCGCTGGCGACTGTCCGCCGCCGTTCCTCTCCCTCCCTCCTTCCGACCCGGGTCCACATTTAGGTCATCGGCGGGGCGCGATTTCGTTCCTCCTTGACTCGCGCGGAGAGAAACACAATCACTCATATACTCAATTAAACATCGCACTTTATTTTGCGGTCTTCGTTTCCGGTCGAGTGAGTGAACGCCGATCGTCCGGTGTCTCTCGTAGTTTCATGAACCCTCTAGTCATCTCATGCTATTCCCTGTTTGCCGCACTGTCCTTCCGCCTTGGCCCGTTCGTTGACGGTTTAGGTACGTTGCTTTCCTTTCTCCTATCCCCTCTCTATTGCCATCTCTAACACGGTGACTTCTTTCGCTGCCTACCTTTCTCCTTCCTAACTTATGAATACGATGTCGCAAGGTGTACAAAGTAGTCCCCAAAACCCACGTTCTCACCCCAAACTGTAACCTTTCAACTTTTCAACTGTGATTTGTACGAACCGTCAAACTTCCGATTATGCAACTGATCGAACAATAAATTCTGTGGTTTCATAGAGCAGCGAAGAGAATGCCAAGGTTGAATTTATGGAATGGCAAAATCGAGTGGGCATTATGTTTCAGTAAGTGGAAAGAGCGGTTTATCCTAGCAGACGTAATCCGAGGTGCTGGAGGTATAAAAGACATATGTGAAGGTGTTGTTCTTTTCTGAAGAGATTAATATCTTGCTAAGGAATCCAAAGGCAAGAATGCGCGCTTTGCAGAGAAAGCCGTACATGTTTTCTTTGTTGAAAAATATGCTTTCAATGGCTATTTAGAAATGGTGCTCCCTGCTTTTAGCAGATGCCGGTATAGCTCGTCTTGGGACGTTCTAAAACTAGCCAAAAGTAGTCAAAAGAATATAGAGGAGAACGATCTTTGCTTATGCACTTTTAATTGAGAAGAGAAAGTAAGATACACCTGCTCCCTATTGATGGCCAAGGGAAGCTGTGCACACCGTTTTCACTTCTGGGACTCCCTTAAAACTTGTTCGCGCTTTGTGGAATTTCGATCGCCGCAAAACCCTAATGATTGGTGAGTTCCATAAAAGGTCGTCTCGCTATGCGCAAGCTATGTTAAGAATGCTTGGTATTTTGGAGCGAGGAGATGTATCTTGGCGGGAAGGTGGCAGGAGACTAAGTCGTTTACTAACACCCGAATCCTCTCCATCAGAAGACTTAACACACAGACAGAGAGATTTCGTTAATCCAAGCATTTGTGGGGACGATTTGCCAATAGCTCTGGCTTATAATGTGAATCAGACAGAGAGAAAAAACATTATTGCCGTCGGAAATAGAGGGAAGAAGCTGCTTAGCAAGCCTTGCATCATTCAATTTTCAAAGTAAACGTCCATTCATTTGGTGATTCAGTGTGATTAAAAAAGAGAATGGGAAGAAATTTCAATAATGGCTCTTAAGGGATGTACAAGGTGAATAAATATACGATAACTAGGTTACGGTACTTACATGTGTAATGACATATACAGTAGTCACAAAGTGAAAAATATGATATATATGATAAACTCGGTTACGGTACCTGAAATCTACAGTAGTCACCGTATCTTTGGCTTTCTTAAAAAGATCTTCGCTCTACCGGGTTCTCATCTCGGTTCTCCTTTCAGAACACTGTACGCACAGCAACGTTACCTCCTACCTCCGCTCAGAGCGCATGATCCTCAGAGAGTTCCCCCAAGCAGTCATCCAGGGACTCACATTGAATCAGTGCGTCGTTCAGTGCAACAACCAGGCAGAGGTACACCCCACCGTTGTTTATCACTGTAGACATGTGCATGCCTAGGCCGTGAACTGCTGGTCATTCCAGTACGATGCGGCAAAGCAGACCTGCAGCTTAAGCGCGGAAAGTGGTCAGCCCTTCGGCTCGTCGGTCCTAGTGCAATCCGAAGAGGAAAGTTCCTCATTCTACCAGCAGATATGCATTCCTTGTAAGTTTGACCAGTTTGAGCTCCTAACCGTCACTGCTATGGTTCAGCACAGTTCGTGTGTCCTACGCCCTACGCTTTCGAAAGGTACCCGCAAAAGGTGTTTGTAGGCCAGGCTCTGGAGGTAAGCCGTTCCTAGGATTAAACAGGCTAGCCCTTGCCTACAGGTCATCCAACTGGACGGACTTTCCGAATGTCTCCAGATGTGTTTGGAGGCGAGGAACCGGTTTAACGTGGACTGTAGATCCGCGATGTACTACTACGAAACCGGAGAGTGCATTCTGAATCGGAAAACGTTCCGAGACGCGCCGGAACTCTTCTCAAACGACACTCAAAATGCGATTGTTGACTATTTTGAGAATAACTGCCTGGACGGTAAGTAATTTGTGCGGCTGACAGCGCCCATTGTCCTCGATTCGCGGTTTAGTGACGTGTTTCGACCAGCAAAGACTCCACTGGGTGCGGTCGGAGAACTTCAAGATCGACGAGACCAAAGACGTCATCCTGATGGACATGAGCAGCGAGAACTGTCGTAAAACTTGCATGGTAATCAGTCTCGTTGTCCTATTTTCCACGGTTTGTGACGTCTGCAGGAGAACAAGATCGACTCCGAGGTGTTTCCGTGCAAGTCGTATGTGTACGCTGAAAGCAAGCAGCAGTGTCATCTCTCGGCCGAGTCCGGGGCCACTCAGAGTCAGACCACAGAGTTGAGAGAGTTTGCCTCCCAGTTAAGCTCCATCAGCACGGGACAGTACTTGGAGAAGATGTGCCTCGGGGGAACGGCGGTTTGTAAAGACACGAGTTTCGAATTGATCGCCAATCACATGCTGGACGCTGCAGATGAGGTGCATCATTCCGGAGAGAATGAGGTAGCTACAGAGACTGTTCAGGTCATCCCGACGTCGTCCATCCACCACTGTCTGGAAGCCTGCTTGAACTCAAAGCGAAAGTGCAGTTCCGTGATGTTCTTCCACGACCGCGTAAGTGTTTCTTTTTCTCTTGTTGTGTTGTACGTGCAAAAGAAGTGGAATGCGATTTCCCAGAGTGACATATCGCAATTCCGTTCAGGGAAGCCCAGACGTGCACGTTAAATGAGAAAGCGCTGATTAATTCGGGAAAAGCAGACACATGAGTACTGAGGAATTCGATTTATCAATGTGCGAATAGAGCAAATGTTTTGTAGAAAGGGCGACCATGTGAAGGGCATGCCACATTTGAAAACAGAACGGAGATAAGACAAAGTGTGTGTGGAACAGTGGTGATGATCACTTTTGGCGAAAACAGAGTAGAGAAGGAAAACCCCGCAAGCACTCGTTCTCCTCCAGTCCGGGTCTAAAAGACAAGAGATAATATAAGCGTTTAGTTCAGTCATATAAGGGTCGATGGCCTTTGAGGCATGGAACTGCATGTTATCGCTTTCGAGGTTTCCATTAGATCAAAGCCCAAGTCTAGCAATTCTTCTTATGTCTAGCAAATGGTGAACGTTTGCTTTCAGTGTTGCGATCCCTTTGTTCAGTATATACTGTAGCTTGTGCAACACAAAATCACTTCAATTCTGTCTTTGGATGAAATGCTCATTGCTTCATTATCAATCTAAAAGTTATATTAGATTTCGTCCTACCGTTAGAAGACACTTTACCGTATTCTTCCGACAAGAGGTGATGGGTCGACCTATTGTTATGTGCCTTGTCACATCACCTCTCCACTTCAGGATGAATGCGTGCTGAATGAAAAGAGTCAGTTCTCCAATCCGGAACTCTTCCAGTCCGCCAACAAAGTGGACTACTACGATAATGTTTGCGACTATGTCGAGGGAACGCAAGGTCGCGGCCTCGATCCTCAGCTGGCGAAAACGGATCCGCCAGAAAGTGAAAACGCCGTCACTGTGCAGAAAGACACCAAAAACACCTCCGAAAAGGAGAAGACGAAAGCGCGTGAGTTCAAAGAGCTGTCGGCGCATGGCGTTCTTCCCGTTCCAGGACTAAAGACCGAATGCCGCCTGGACGGCATCGTCGTCAGCGTGGAGTTCGGCGACCCGACCACCGGGGCCATCTTTATTAAAGATCACTCGTCGACGTGCAAAAGAGAATTTGACGGAGAAACGGAGGCGAAATTGGAAATTCCACTCCCTTCTAACACGGAGAGCAACGTCGCCTGTCCGGGAAGTGAACTGGTGAGTGTGAGCAGAGCACAAAAAGGAGGAAGCGGTTTTGCGCGTGCGGTTAATTAATTTCACATGGGCTAAAAAGACACATCGAAGCGAAAATAGTCCGAATCGGAGTACATACGCTTCGACATTTTCTGGAACTTTCGGTCGATGAACGAAGGGAGCGATGGAGTTCCGAGGACGGCGTGATCAAGGTTTACCTTTTTGAAGGTCACGGGCATTGCTTAACAATCCTAGGGTTTCAATGTTACCAGGAGCAGCTTCTTTGATTCGAGGGTCATTTCTTAGGGCATGTTGAATCCTAACCAATTCCCAATGACTCATGATTCTATAACACCACTTTCGCAAATAATGATAAGTGGAACTATGAGTTGAAAAAACAACAATTTCGCTGTGCCATATACTATGCGCCCAATTTGTTTGTGACCTGTTTGTTTTCGCCCCCTGTCAAAACAGTCTATTTCAGTCTCCAAAACTGTGGTCATTCATCATCGTCATCCAAAAGAACGAAATTGGCAACGCCGCAGTGATGACCGATAATGACCGTATCTTCAACGTCACGTGCGACTACTCCGATGTGGACATAGCCACCTCAACTCCCAGAAGGTACCTTAGCCGACCCCTCCTTTCACCTTTCCCCTTTGCGCCACTCCACCGCATTGTTCGTCGTTTTTCTATTTAACACCCTGTGACAGTCTTATGGCATTACGTAATGGCTTCTGATCGCTGTTCCAGCGCCGAGGAGGAGGAAGACCGTATGGACGTCGGTGGCAGCAGCACCACTCCACGGGCGTCCGACGCTTCGGAGAACATCAAGATGACGATGCTTCGCGATGGCAAACCGGTTACGACGGTCGCTCTCGGCGAGGAGCTCGAGCTTCGCTGGGAGATCGACAGATTCAGGGAGGAGAGTGGTGACGAGAAAGTGGGCTATTTCATCGACACCTGTCTAGCCGAACGGCTTGACGGACCACCGCCCGATCCGGAACCGCTGGTGTTGATACAGAACGGGTAATGCATCATTTTGGAGAATTGAAAGAAAAAACGTCGAATTACGCAAAGGGAAAAACGAGCGCATTTTTGTGGGCATAATGGTATGAGGAACTGGAAGTATTGGGGACAGTTACAGTACATATATATAAGTGCAAACGTCTAGTCAACTAGAACAGAAGAACACAAGACTACCTCTAAATGATTAACTAGTTCCCGCTTGGGAGGTCCTGGGAAATCATCTAGGAGAAGTAAGTCTTTGTTCTTTGAGTTTTGAGTCAATTGGAAGGGCCAAAAAGTAACCCTCAAAACTGTCGCCTTATCATGAAACTCCCTTAAGTGAAAAAGCATCTTATGTCTTCAGGGCAAACTTGTCTATCCTGAAGATTTGCATTTATCTCCTACAAAAGCACCTGCTTATTTCAGTTAAGACAGTCAAACCCAAGACGTGGTCAAATGCAACCCTAAATGCAATCATTCCAGTTCGATTTTATCTCCCGACGACGGCAGTGTCGGATAACATCCTTCGATCTCTTGAACTTTGGAATACCGGGCGGCCTTCCAGTGTTCAATGTTTCGTTTCTTTCAATGCGTGCACTGACCAATAATCAGTTTAATGACAGCGGACTGTTCCAGATGCCCCGATCCGCTGGTACGCAACCGTTTGCTGCGCGAGCCAATCGTCGAAGTGGAAAATGGATTTAGCACAAAAATCAAAGTATTTCGGTTCGACGGCTCCCGAAGGGTTCGGCTCCGCTGTGCAGTCAATGTGTGCGTCGAACGATGCAAACCGGTAATGATCTGTGATTTCTGAGGTGTTCTTGTCTCCAGAAGATGTTTGATTTTACGGCTTTCCCACTTCGCATCTTAGGTGAACTGCGACGTCGACAGCGAGGGGGGTTCCGTCTCGTCGACAACGGAGCCGTCCACCGACGACGCAGGCGACGAGACGACCACCAGCGGCCGGGATACGGTAGAGAGCTTTGGCAAGAAGCGGAGACGCCGTCGGAGACAGACCCTCCGCGACCTGAGCGACATGGTCAGGAAGTTTAAACCCAGCTACCAGACGAGCATCGCGACGACGGCGGCGACGACCTCCGACGTACGAGAGTCGACAGTTCGACGAGAAGATCAAAAACCGCGCCGTTTAGGGAGTGGACGGAAACGCGGTGGGACAGATGATCGAGCAGGATACGGTCGCGGGATCCTTCACCATCATCGAATCGTCGGAAGTGATTGAGAACGAAAATAGTGCGCGTGACGCATCGCTGCGGACGAGCACCGAGGAAACAGCTACTCGGCCGACCGTCTCCCAAATCGTGCAGTCGGCGGATACGACAATCAAAAAGTGCACGGGTTGGTGACATTCTGATCTGCACAAATGGGTAGTTGCATCTAACTGAAACCGGGTTTCAGTAAACTGAACTGAAGAGCTAAAGCTGAAGCCTTCCCATAGATAAGGAGCGTGGCTATGTGATGTCCTTTCTACGGTTGTCGACGTTATTCTTAGGAGGAATAGGTGATGGGAAGCCATATGAAAACAGCTTCCTTGATCGTATCTTTTGTCACCCGTAAGTGAACTGGAAGGCTGGAAGAATGTGACGGAATTCAGAGCTGGTTTACCATCGCTGAACAATAGCGTTCATCTTTGATGAACTGAAGAAAGGTACACCGAAAGGCCACACGTACTCTATAGTGTTTGGATTAGGATTGCCTAAGCAGGTGATCAAATCTAAAATTGACGTGGAAACATGGGAACTCCGTGCATATCCATTGTTTTCCATTCCAGAAGACGGCTACTCGGAGATTACCAATCTCGACGACCGAGTTTGCATCCTAAGGCATGCGCTGATTAGCCTGATCGTCCTTCTCCTTCTCATCGCCGGCATGCAGATCTACACCCTCGTCCACTGTCTGTACGCCAGAAGCAGGCAGAAAGCAATTGTACCTTCCTGCTCGTCGAGTGAGTGCCTTTTCCCTTTCTGCAAGAAGATTCCTCTTTATATTTGAACGAATTGAGCCAATGATGGGGCAGTCAATTGTGAATCTTGTGCACGCAGACCCACTTTGTGCTCTGGCGACTATCAGTCGGCGTCTCCTTTCGGTGCGATGACACCGACCGTTAGAAGCAGACAAAATGACGTCACACTGATTTGCATATGGGTCAAAACGTCATTGTTTCCGATTTTCTCCTAACAATCGAAGTAAACAAAGAAGGCTGTTAAAGTGTGGGTCGGTTTGCATGGTTTGATCTTTGTGAGCAGCTACACGAGCGTGCGTAATGCATCTCGTAGCACGTTATGAAAATGCGATTGTGCCCTAAAACTGCAAGTGCTTATGGCCGTGACCATCTAAATTCCGCCAGACGATAAAAACGAATGTCAAAATGACCATTTGAGACACCTAGTGTTCTGCTGCGGAAGCACCAAGATTTGGAATAGAGAACTGTTACGGAAGGGGCAATGACAATGTATGATTTTGTGCCCATCTGGAGATAGTAGTGACAAGGATGGCGACAAGAGATATGTCGCCATCTATGTCGCCATATAGATTTTATAGCTTTAAGTGGCGTAATTTACACCTTTGCAAAGCGCTGGTAAACTCTTTTGATCTTTAGGACCCAATGTCCAAGTTATCGACATGGACATCTTTCCTAAGTGTAGGTGCAGCAATGACTTGCAAAGCTGATCCTCTCGTAAATGAAAAATAGTTATGTTCTGCGACTAAATGCGACACATCTTTTGTCACATTAAATTAAGATTGACCACCCCATCAATATACTGTATTCTTGTGTCTCCACTGACCTTGGAAGGAAAACATAAAAGAGAAAAGTAATTTGTAAAGAAACTAAACAAACGAAGCGCCAGCAAAGATTGGGCGCCGATAAATGATGACCAATCAGTGGTTGAAAGTCGGAGTGCAAAGAACGACAGGACAACAGATCTAATCAAGCAGAAAGTGGATTTCCCAGCCTAAACAACAGCTTCTAGTGACGGTGCGATCGACTGATGTCCAAAGATAAACGCCGTCGAGACGTCATTGGAGATCGTGGCGACAAGAGCCAAGGTGGAAACTGTGCGCGATGTAGTTTCGTGTCGAAGAGCACGTTTCGATAAGGGATGTAATCCATGACTCATAGAATGATACACAACAACGGTGCTATCATATCAAAAACTTATGATTGATCTTAGAAAGTGGTCTTTGAGTTTGCGCATCTTCATGGTCAGGCCGAAGATTTATCACCAACCTAGCAACCATCTAAAAATTCTTTTTTTTTCTTTACTTGGCAGGAGGCTGAGAAAGCAAAGAGCACAAGGACCAAGCGCGGTGAGAACACTTAACGACTCTCCTAATAGCACCTTATCAACGTGGCGGACGTGTGTCGAGCAGGCAATCAAAACTGTGACAGGGGTTTCCCGTCCTGCCAGTTCTAAAACTGTGCACAACGCATTGAATGAATCGAACCGGGTCACACATCTAAAAGGGTCTGATAACCGTGCTGATATGCATTCTAGACGAACCACTGATGACAGACGCTATTTTAGGCATCACGGAGTCTTCATATTCGGGCAGAAAACCGTCCACCTCCTGCGGAGATAGCTTCTCGTTTAGAAGTACAAACTCATTTGCGTCGTCCTCTTCGACGAGTAAGTGATCGTTGGGCTAATAAAAACTGTAGAAGCGAAGCAGAGAATTGGATGGTGTTCATTGTATGGTTAAATAGACAAATGGGTCGAAGAACTCACATAGTGTGTCCATCTTGAGCTCGTTGTTTTTTATAATTTTTGGTGGGATATCTTTAGTGGCTGGGGCCACATGATCCAGGTTCCTGTTCTTATTTATTGTGGACATGACGAGCGATGTTGCATGGGCAAATGAGAGGAAGAACTCACAAAAAGCCGAAGGTAGTGTGTCCATTTTGAAGTGTATTCACTTGAGCTCATTATTGGTTCTTTGCTAGGATAGCCTCAGTGCCTGAGTGGCTTTTCATTCATTCTGGACATCATCAAACAATTCTGAACTTGTGAAAACCTCTCAAATTTCAAACCTTCACTTTTCTTTGCTAAACTACCCTTGGAAGCTACCGTGAAATAAGACTGTCCACCGTTGATACGCGCAACCTTCAAGATAAAAATAGCGTTCGATAGGGTTTGCTAGGAAGTTAGAAAGAAAATGATTCGACTGACCCACTTCTCTGCGGCGTTGAAGAAGTGTCTCAAAAGTACACAGCTTGGCGCAAACAAATTTCTGTGTAAAGTGCTCACGTGAACTTGACGATCTTCTAAAATGTTCGAGAGAACTGGACCCTTCCGGTTCCTTATTCCGATAATGCCATTTTGAGTGGAACCACCCGGTAATGCAGATGAAAAACCCGACCTCCCTGGATTAATCGTACTCTGTGCTCTGTAAGCCCTCCGCCGACAGTGCGGACTCAAATTAGCGCAGTTCACTGAATTTTCAAAACGCGCCAGGGAGCATGGACAGCATGGAAGGGGCAAGAAATCCCGTGCAGCGACGGCGAGTGATCAGTGGTCTCTGTTTCTGTGCTGGAAACATCTTTTTGCATTTGAGTTCTAACGAGATTAGACATTCCAAGAGGCGAGTGAGGGTGCGTCTAATCGGCTCCGTTCCAGATTTGTCGAAGACGAAGACGCAGTCGTCGGTCGCCAGTGAAAGGATGCGCGACCTGTCGTTCCTGGAGACCGAGTCCAGCAAGTTCAAGCTGCTCATGTGAGACGGCGGCGTCCGCTGGTCGGGAGTTGGAACTGTGCGCGCGAGAGGAAGTTGTGGATCGTCCCCGCCCTACTCTCAACTCATCGTCGTCGTCGTCGTTGTTGTTGTTGCCATCCCTTGTCACAGACCTAGTAAAGAGCGTGCCTTCCCTATGGCGCTTCAAGCCGTTCGGTGGTTTTGTGGTTTTTGCGCCTTTCGACGGTTTGGGCGAATCCGATTGGCCGCCCCCCGGTTCCGAGGGGTGGGGAAAGTGGGTGGGCGAACCGTGGGGGGAAGGTACTTGTGACCTTTTGGAGTTTGTACGGCTGGTAAGGGGCGACGTCGTCGGTCGCCGAATCAATCGACGACGACGAGGAAGGTACATAGTCGCCGACGTCGCGCTGGTTGCGGTGGAGCCGGTGCTTCGCTCCGCCGGCTGTCCAGAACCTGCTCTGCGTGATCGTGATTTATTGCTGTTTAAAAACTATTTTTACACTTCCGATGTTAGTCTCGTCTTGGCAGCCGTTTTCTTATTCGGTACGCCCCGGAGCGGCCGCGCACTTCGCAACCCGATTCGCGGAGAGCTATTGTTCCAGCGGGTAAGGGCATTCGCCGGGTGGCTTCGGCTAGCGGCTTCGCCCTCGGGCATCTGACTGCTCCGACGTCAGCCCCGCTGCTCGGAAGTGGGAATCGATTTTGTTACCCGACTGGAAGCCTGCTCCGCTCGCGCGCTGATCCGCGACGCTGCGCCATCTGGGCGACCGTAGAACGCGCGAGCACGGTGATGACGCGGAGGGTTGCGGCTCCGCCGGTTCTCCGCCGTCGGCTGTTCGAAGGGGATTCTGATCGCGCGACGGGACCCTGCCTCCTTCTTTTCCTTTCGCATTTCGTCTGCCCGTTTCCGTTCGTCCTGCGCACGTCCTGCTCAGAGGGTCTTTGTAATTTTTCCATATGTGTGCTCATAGCGGAGATTGCGCGAACGAAATGTTTGATTTTGTCCGTCCGCGCGAATCACCGCATTGTGGACCGCTTTCGCTGCTGGAGACGTCGCCAGTGTTCGTCTTCGCCCCCCGGTGGCGTTTTAAAGTTTTCTTTGGCTGATTGACCGCGAACGGTTTATTGCGTCGACGAGAAAGGAAGAGAGGCCGCTGGCCGCTACACTTCCTTGATAAGGGGTCACAATGCGATAAAACCCTCTCGCGGTTCCTCTATTCTTAGATGTTTTCATATCTAAAGTGTACCTATAAACCGTAGGGCACCGTTGAGTGTTGTTTTGGGGATGTGGCCTTAGGGGACTCCGCTTATCAGTTACCACTGATATTTTTATCCTCAGGCATAACAGTCCATCTACTTCCTCCCTCTAGTGTCGTCTCACTCTATTTTACGGTCGCCAGCGGCAGGGAACAACGCCAAAGATCTCCGGAGCTGTCCGCTCCCCGCTCGCTTGTCTTCCTTGACGTCTTTCTTTCGTCTTCCGCCGTCGCCACACTGTCGGCCGATCGTGCATAGCGCATTCGATATGCGGGAGCGTCGAAAACGCCACTGCTCAATTCTCCCCGCTGGATGCTTGCCGGCTGGCTGGTTCACTCGTCGCGGTACCGTCTCCGTGGATTCGATTAGTCGAACTTCCGCGCCTGCGCGTGATACCCCCTGCAAGGTCGAACTCTCCTATTCCAGAATCAGCACTTCTCTTTCCAAGCGTAAGCTTCCACCCCGTCTGCACTGACTACCCCCTTCACCACGCTGAGATAATGGCTTCCGGATCGCAACCCTCGTCCCAGCAGCGCAATGCGGTTTCGCAGCGAAACGCAAAACCTCGGAGCACGGGCGGCCGTGGGGCCGTCCCTATTTCCGACTTTGTAAGTTTTGTGTTTTTGTCAACTTTGTGAAGTGGGACCACTCATCCGTTTACAAACATCTAGCATGGGTTTCGGCGAGATGAAAGAGATGCTTGCTGAGTGGAGTGACGCCACTGGAGATCAAACACCGAAAAATCAGAGGTCAAACGTCACCAGGGTTATCTAACAGAACAGAGCCCAATATCTTTGGCGTTCTTCTTTAGGTATAGAATTTGCACTAGGTGAGACCAGAAACACGGCATCCAAATCGTTTTATGAGCACAGTAACCTCAATGTAGCTTAGAAAAACCATCTTCTCCAGGGCTAGTCTTTTCGCTGAGCACTGAGACACTCATGACAACCGTTAACCTTTACTGGACATTCCCGCACCACCCAAGAGGCGTCATGTATGGCACGTCTTTCGTTGTGAGACTTTCCTAGCATTAAATACGTGCACAAGTTGAATACTCCCAATTTCAGTGCGTTGTTTGTGGAGACCGTGCCTGCAGTCATCACTACTACGGTGTGGCTGCGTGCCACGGGTGCAAATGCTTCTTTTGGCGTTCGGTCAAGTCCAAGGCTGAATACGTGTGCCGCTACAACGGAAACTGCGAAATAGACATCAGTAAGTGGAAAGACTCTAGAATTAGGCGTCATGGACTGTATTTAGACGGCCGCAATGCTTGTCGATCGTGCCGGTTTAACCGTTGTTTGAAGGCGGGAATGCAGCCGGAGGGTAAGTCTGCGGCCGAACATCGTCTACTCAATCGGACCACTTACAGCTGTCCGTCCACAGAAGACTCCACTCAATGATACGCAAAAAGCCAATCGTGCGGGCAACAAACGTGTCGCCAAATTCGAAGAGCACGACAGCGATGGATCGCATTTTGACGACCGCGACATGTCAGCCAGTCCGGTAGGATTTGGTTCCCTGGACCCACTAAGCATAGAGATTGCAGCCTAATACGAAGAAGGTGCGCCTGGAGCAAGTGGCTCTGATAAACAGTTTCATGCAAGTGCAGAAGCTCGTCGACGAAGGGGAGCATGTGCCCATCAAGAGCGAGTGTTACGCGCGTGTTGACTCTCTGGTCGACGCCTTCGAGAATCCCACTTTGCTCGACATCTACAGGTCAAAGGTGCGTTCTCTTTCTTTTTTTTGGCCTTGAAAGGAAGACAAAGCTATCTTATCAGTCGCCTGCAAGCACTAAGAAAATTTTAAATTTGCAAAACGAGAAGCAGATGGCTTTTGCTAAGGAACACGATCGGCTGGAGAAATCGGCTGATATCAGGAGCGTTGACCACATTCCAGTTGAGATGATCTAAGCGTAAAATATTGCACTTTGGCATCGATAATCCGATTTGACTTCCTCGGTGCAATGTGCATTAGAGTGATGATTGGTTAGGATACTGTAGATGGTAAATAGGCTACATAAACACTTGGGGAGAAGTCTTATGTCCTCTGTAGGACCATACCGGCAAGAGCTTCTGTTAATGCTTCCGGAAATGACCATGAATTGTTTTTTTTTCGACTATCCTTATTGAGTAGGCAAAAACGCCCTGCCCAAGGCAATGTGTCGCTTTTAAATTTTAAACCTTTCCAAATTAAAAACCATCTAACGGACAATGACGACTTCTGATCGCGCGATTGTTTGTTCGCTGTGCATTCGCCGAATCCGGAACCATCAAAGGCGTTCTCTGCTGTCTGATCTCAATGATGCTCTCGGCTTACGGTGGCCATTTCAGATAACCTACCAGATTCGTCTGCAACGTGTCACGGCCGAGGAGATGTACGACTGTCGTCGACGCACCCTCGTCTCCGCGTTTGATTGGATTCGTATGATTGGCAACATTGAGCGTATCGCCACCATTCAGGACAAGGTAACGGCATGTGGTGGTGATCGGTCGGACTAATGAGGTCCTCATTCCAGATGTGTCTGTTGAGGAACAGCTACGCACCACTCACCATCTTCGACATGAGCGTCCGAACGTCGCAGACCACGACGGACCCAAGCCTTCTGTGCTTGCCGACGGGCATTACCGTGTCCAAGAATGAGGATACAGTATCGAATTGGTAGGTTATTGGGATAGAAATTTACATAAGAAGAAGCAACTTCCTTGTGTTTGCTATAAGGATATGATTCCAATGAAAATCCACCAGTTCCTTTACACTCCGTTTCAGCTTCCTGAGCAAGACACTCATCGAGAACATCTTGGACACGCTGACCAGCTCCGTGGGCGCTCTGGAAATGGACGAGATGGAAGTGGCGATGATGAAGGCGATCCTCGTGCTCAACTCAGGTGAGTGATTGGACCGAGCGGATGTCGAGCGCCTCCTCGACGTTCGCCGGCATCATTCTTCAAAAATCTAACAGGCCCACATTTCAAATGGCAGAAACGATGGGACTGTCTCCAAAATGCGCTATGCTCATCGCGAAGCTCCGTGACTCCGTACACGCCGCGCTCTACCAGCACTGTGGCGAGCATGGCTATGCCGCGGCAGCCATCCGCTTTGCCAAGCTGCTCCACGTCATCCCAAAGGTTACGGTAAGCCGTGCTGCAAACCGCCGACAGACCATCTAATGAGCAGGCCTTCTGGCCGTCGATGTTCAGCTCTTGGCGCGCGACCTGGTCGAGCACATTCGCA
Source organism: Steinernema khuongi (assembly GCA_016648015.1). Lineage (NCBI taxonomy): Eukaryota > Metazoa > Nematoda > Chromadorea > Rhabditida > Steinernematidae > Steinernema > Steinernema khuongi. The sequence continues at coordinate 53,279 of JADLIF010003333.1, forward strand.
TGTCTCACTCGTTCCTGCTGGACCTGAGCAAGGCTGACCCGCTGTTCTACGAACTTTTCGGAGACATCTTCGACGCGTCGCGCAAGTCGGCGTCACTTTCGCCGCAGCACGAAAACGTCCCAGTCAAGTTCTACGTGGCCAAGACGAGCCCGCAGCCGTTTGAGATAGACGCCAGCTGACTCGCGGACGCAGCCCGTGTGCCAGCGGCGCGCGGGCTGTCTCCGCTCATCGGATCGGGGCCGGCAACACGAGGACCTGAAGAACTACCGTCCCCGACCGAATCAACCGCTAGCTCTTCGCTGTCGATCTCCGGAGGCTCTGATCTCACCCCTTCTCCCCATCAGCAGTCTCCAATGGTGAGCGTTTGTTCTGCTTCTTTGGGCTGCTACGGGCTGGAAACACCTAGAGACAACAGATGCTCTTGTTTCATTTTTGAGTCCGGACCTCTACCTTTGAGTCCGATCTTGAAGAGCTCTGATCTCAAGATCCAATCTTGTGTGCTCCACAGTACTCTTTACTAAACCTATCCATCTCCCTTTGTGTGCACATCTCACAGATCCATTTTAGGCGTTTGATGCTTCCTCGTTTGGGCCTCTCAACGCCACATCTCCCGTTGACGTATGCTCGCCCCAGTCGAATGGTCGGACAACGACTTGCCACACCGACTTCGCGCCGGCGACTCACCTCGAGGACTACGGGACCCTCACCATGTACCATCAGCCCCAGGCAGTGGGGCGGTCGTCGGCGCCAGTTCCAGCGATGCCTTTCCAAGGCCACCCTGTCTTCTCCTACTGGAACTCCGAGCACTACGTCAACACCACCGCATTTGATGATATGCGTCAACAAGCCGTCTACCAGCCGCAATACGCGCATTATTGATACCATGTGTCTGAGATTTCACATCCACTTTTGTAAGCTTCTCTTCCACCGCAACGTTGCCACCGCACTCATCAAATGCGTTTTTCTATCCTCCACCCTTAACGTTCCTCCATTCTTGTGCTACCGCTGTCCCATTGATCTTCCACTGTACTCAGAACGACTCTATATGCTCTGCCTTTGCTCCTCATTTTATGTCACGTTTACTGATGTGCTCCCGCATTTGCACACTTAGAGATTTTGAAATGTCCTACGTATTTGTGTTCATGCAAGTAAAATGTATTTGTACAGTACACTGACAGATCGGTGGCCCTTATCGAAACAAGCAGAAACACGTCTTATCAGTTGCTTCTCCGCAAAAGGTGCGAAGCTTAAATGGTTCGGCTGAGATGGGGCCGCCAGGACGGTTTTCTACGTTCGCCTTGTCTGTTCGTTTTACAAATGCTTCTTGTTTCATGCTTCTTCAAGAAACTCCCTCTACTTTGTTATCCGGTAACGAATGCTTGAAATGACGATCATGAAGTAAAAGTTGTTGCCGACTTCTAGCCCACATATCGCCTTCTTATGCCACTTTCGATCACTTCTGTGTTGGTCCTCGCGGTGATCAGCGGTGTGGTGTTGTGTAGGAGCGGTTAGCATCCGGTGTCCGTGTCCACTAAGTCACTGATTAAGGTACTCTCCAGATGTACAAAAACATTCGTCTCTTGCCGCTCCTCTGAGTCTCGGAGTCTCTTGAAATACAGACATCGGCTTATGCCCTGGAATTCTCCCAAATAACTGGTGGATGACTGAGTTTGGCGCCACAAGAACGGACGAGACGGTCAACCCTGTCGGAATCACACTTATTGGAGCAAAAGAAATAAACTTTATATTATGGAGTAACATAGGAACCTCGAGAATGTCCAAACAAAACATTATTAAAAATCAGAGCCTTTCATGGTCTTCGATAGACACATCGCCGAAGGCTTGCCCGCTTAAGGCACTTGTGCGTGTCCATATCGTAGACTTCGTTCTTCTTGCATTTGAAGTCAAACTTCGTCATTTCCGGACCGTTGTCAATGCACGCGTAGTAATGTCGGTTGCAGGGCCCATCGCTGTAGACGCCTTCAAATCTTCCAAAGCAGGGGTTTTTTCTTTTCTCAGCGTATAAATCGTCGGTGAAGACGTTGCACCTCCAGCCTGCAGCTGCATAGGCCTTGCACTCCATGGTCTCCGACAGCTCCTGCAACGCAACAAAAATCGTCCATCTCCCTCACTGGCCACTGACCTTCAAAAACATACTATTCACATCGTAATAGATGTTCTTTTGGGAAATTTTGGCCAGCTTCTCGCGGAGACGTTCGATCGCCTTCTTAACATGAACATTGACCAGCTCTCTGAAACAAGGATCAGGAGGGCTTTAGTGAGCTTTAACTATGTCGAAGCACGTTGAACCCAAGGAAGATCCCAAGGGTTTATAGCACTTGCGAACTATCCTCTCGGGGACAAAAAACAATAGAGGAATAGTGGAATAGCAGTGCTTTCCGATATGAACAGAAATCACTTACCGGCTCATGTAACCACTGGTCGAGGGACTGCCATTAAGATTGCATCTCATGCCCTTCGTCAGCTGCTGCAACGCAAAGAAAATCGTCGATCTACCTTAGTGGCCACTTACCAAGACATACAACATACTAGTTATTCCCTCCAATTCATGCGCCTTGTTCTGGTAGAGCGCGACGAGTTTTTCGAGTTCGTCGATGTTCTGCGGGGATATGTAAGTATTCTAAACAGAACAGCTCTGGAAGAGGTAGACAGAAGGGTGGATACTTCTTTGCCAGAGTGGCGCTTTTCGGCCGACCTGGAAGTGACACAGAGGGCCGAGGCGAGAAGGACGAAGAGGATGGCGATCGTTCGCATGAGGAAGGACACTAAAAGGATTAACAGTCACCTGTCTGTAGTCCTGTTTTTATCGCGCCGTTTTCGCGATACCGATCAACAAAAGCTCATCGCCATCGCGCACCGTTCTGATCTCGTAGAAAGCGCGCTAAACCGAACAAACAATGGAATGTTCGCTTCGTCGTCAGAAGTGAGACATGTAGATGGTGTTTCCACGGTTCCACGGTCAATATCACACCCTTAACTAAATTTGACATTCGTGATGGGACCAATTAAGTTCAAATCATTCGTTTTTGTGACACAGTTCTGGCTACTGTATTTTGTTCTTTTTGTTCGCAGCTTCTTAACGCTCACGACTTAACACCTCCTACCCTGGAGGCTGCCACTTGTGCTCCCTTTAAGCGTTTTAGAGAAGTTTGCTCGTTTTGAGGCAATAAGCCGAGATATGCAGTTTTACTTCTATGGAAAGTCCTGTATTTACAACTGTGAACAGTGTTAAACTTTTATATTGTTATACACACGCTAATAAATGGCAAAGCAGAAAACACAGAAAATGTCTAGGCGTATACTTTCAGGGTAGACGCAAGGAGAAAACTAAAATTAACTTTATATTGTGAAGTTCATAAGAACCTCAAGAATATCCAAACAAGACATTACTGGGGGGAGCGGGGGGGGGGGGTTGTCTTTCAGTGTAACAGGGCCTTTCACTGATAGACATATTGGCGAAGGCTCGGTACAGTCTTGTCCGCCGAACCCACTTGGGCACTGGCGCTTTCCAGTGTTTTCCAGTCGTCCCCGGCGGCCAAAGTTTCACCACAAGTGAGTCCATGCGACGGAGACTGACGCTGGGAGCAATTCGTCTCCGCCGAACCCGCTCGGGTATTGACACACGGTGCAGTTCCGGGGATGCGGCATGCCTTCGTTATGGCACACCATTCCGGAGTCCTTGCAGCGTTCTGGCACTTGCGAGTTAGGAGAGCTAGAATGCCGTCTTTACCGTAGCAGGAATACAACCTGTGAATCAGGTATACGTCACCATATGTCGGTCTCGGTGCACCACCGATCGATTTCTGGTAATCGGGGTTCTTGGGGCTTATCACAATCCCTTTTTTCTCTTTAATAAGTGTTCTGAAACCAGAACTTTTATATAGGTTAATCATTAACAGCTTACGTTTTTTCATAGTACATAATGCTGCCGTAGTCAGACTGCATTTTGTTGTATTCCATTTTAAGGATTTTTTCGAACTCCGCAGAATCACTTGCCTGAAAGATTTCGATCACTCAAGCTCTCTATTTGTTTGCTTACGTTTACATTGTCCATGTTTATGACTACGTGCTCATCGTTATCCCAGCGGTTATGCTCATGGATAAAGCCAAGAGTATGCGCGATTTCGTGGGTGGTGGTTTGGAACTGAAATATGGTTGTTCACTGTGTTTAGTTTTGTCGATGGACTTACCAGTTCACAGCTGGGTCCGATACTAATCTGCTGTATTTTGAGATGCGGCATCCGGCCTACTGAAGGTGGACCGATACTTACATTCTGCTTGTCCATGTAACGCAGAGGACGTCACATGAAAGCATGGACAGTACGTTATCTGTAATCTTGTTTGTATCGCGCTTCGCACAAATACAGTACGCGTCAAGATTTTAGGCCACCCCTTCATTCGCAATATAGCCAACTTTCTGAATATTTTGGGGCAAATAACTATTAGCGTTAAAAAGCGTAAAAACAAAACGTAGAAAAATCAATAAAAAGTGTCATCATTCGGCCAAAAAAATCCGGAGCTCCCTCTTGTACGCGTCAAAACAATGTGTAGGCCATAATTCGCTACTTCTAACCGTTTGCTCGTTTTTTTCGAGAAGTAATATGAGAATTTCAAATTAGCATTTTTCAACAAATTTTCAACGAATTCGCATTGAAATAGCTCTTACTTTGGTTAATATTGTGACAGCAATTATTGTTTAAAGCACAGTAGGTCGCATTACTTTGCGTGCAAATCGATCGCGGCTGCAACCATCCGGGCACGTCATTGGGACTAGACGCTGCGAAGACGAAAAATTATCGACTCGTTATTCGAAAAACCAAAAAACAGGTTTTAAAAAAAACTCCACTCGCGACTCGATGGGCATCGAAGGGTGGCGAACACACCATCCCTTCATAAATGAGACATAGAAGAAGGAAAAGGCGACTTAAAGGGCGAGGCCAACGGACAATGACTCCTACGCTGACACAACAAAAACTCCGGCGTCGCCGCGGTCTTGAACGGGCAGGTAGTGAAAATAGCTCCAAAGGCAAGGTTCCGATGTCATGGATTTTGTTCAGGGTTTTTTTCTCGACAGAAGGGTAGAGACGTTGACGGAATTCGACCCTCCTTTATATCACGTGTTGTCGGAATGCCGGGGCGCCGTAACAAAGCTCACCGTGGAATGAAGAATGTGTCACGTCCTTCATTCCCAGGTGGTTCTCAAGAAAAGACCAGTCTTCTCTGCCTCGGCTACCGACACACTAATATTAAGAGTGAATAGATCCGCGAAAGTGGAACTAGCTCCGAATTGCAAATCGATTTTTTCGGGCTTTTTTGGACCTTTGAGCTGTCTGGCAACGGCGGACATTCTCTGTGCTCGTGATGCGGCAGCTGGGCGTCAATTGATAAATTTTGATAAATTGCGTTCTAGAGAGGGCACCCTAAAGCATATGTTGTGCGACTGTGTAATGAATACTTCATCGAACTGACTGCATGGAAATTTCGGCTTTGAGTACATTTTCAGCTGTTATGCAATTTTACCATTTTAATGTAGCTTCTTTTCCCCGTAAAATTACAACAAACTCATCTAAACTACAGTTGCAAACACATGGCGCCGAAGCACAAACGCACTCTTCTCACATTACGTGAGAAAAGGTCATCGGAGTGCAGGATCGCCAGACCAGAGGGCTCTTCACACATGGCACGCGGCGGCGAACGGTCGAGCCATAAACACTTGTCCGTCTTTCCGCCCGCCAACATCATTCTCAAACCATCTCTCAAACCCAATTCAGTTTCCTCAACTGATGCCGGCCATCTCAGCATCAGTGAGAAGTTCAAAATCCAATGCTCATAATATATTGATCATTCAAACTGCAAGTGTCAACACCTCACAATTGATCAGAAAGCTGTTTTTATTGCGAGCCAGAGAGCACAGCGCGCAAGAGTTTGGCTACTACTTATGGCCAACACGTAGTGTAGTCGGCGTCAGCGTCAGAAGTAGAGATGCAAACGAAGGTAGTTTCCATTTAAAAGGAGTGGAATTGTGCGTCCCTTAAAGTAAAGGATAAAAGTGCAGACCGTCCGTCTGCCAGTTAATTTATGCGTCGATAGCCTGCGCTTGTAGAATACAGCGAACTGTTCCACCTGCACTCAAAAGTCAGTGCAGTTTAAAGGGTTGTTCCCTGCAGAAGAAGAAGAGTAAGGTGTTCTCTTTCACTCGCTGGAGAGAACGATGATTCACAGGTGCGCATCCGCAACAGAGTGTGTCCAAAAACAATGCGTTCGGCCCGACTGTCTGCGCAGCCGCGGTCGACGTCGTCGGTAATGTCATTCGAAATCGCTCTTCGCGATGGCCGGCCGAGCCATATTTACGACGGAAACGGAATAGCTTGTATTGCGATCGTTTGCTGATGTATCTCTCTATGAACGGGGCAGACGTTCAAATTTCGCGGCGCTGCAAGAAATAGCGCGTTTTACCTTTTCTGATGTATCCCTTTATGCGCTCACCGCGTTACTTTCAGGTACTACCTGCCCTGGCGGCTTCCACTATGTAACACCAAAATTTAATAAAAGGTACATTTTTAGACTTTCCACTGCAATGGTGACATTATTTACGACCCTTCGCCTGCCTTTTTATTAGACGGAGGGTGTCTTCCTTTCAAACCTAGGTCCCAGAAGACCTTCATCTCCCCCCACACATCACGTTCTTACTATTCTTGGTGCAGAGCGTCACTGCGAGATTTGGGCTACAGCTGATGATAGGAACATTTTAAGACAATGGACAATTTCTCCCAAAACAGTTTCAAGGCTCCGCCAAGGGTGGTTCAAAATTATACGCTACTTTCGTGATTTGCTATTTCGTTTTGCAATTTTCCGCCAATTTTACCTAATGGCCATGTATGGGCCGACACTAAAAATGGTCCCTGTCGTGACTGGATATCTACTGAAATGTTAGAATTAAGGACTAAGCATGAGCTTAACTCAAGCGTAAATCACGGCCGCCATGTAAATAAGCAATCTTCTGAGCTGAACTCATCAAAACCAATTAAACTGACTCACCCAAACTTCAGATACCCAATACAACCGCATAAACTCTCGGTGGTTCGTCGAGAGCCTACGCTGCTTGAAGCAATAAATCTCCTGCGAGAGATTTACGTTTTTGTCGCTTCTGCAGGTAACCGCAACGTATGTCCACATTTATCTCATGTGTCTACTCGTTTAGACGTGGACACTATTGGCTCTTCTCTTGGCTCGCACTTCGCTCTACTTCACTTGATTGACTCAAATCGCGGGTAAATTTAGTTACGTGATCACTTGCTTCCCTATTGAATTTGTCACTGACCGAGGTGAACTTTATTGCTACTTCACTTCTTTTTTTATTTCTAATCACCCTTTTTCCATGTTTGTTGCAAACCACCTTTCGTAACGGACTTGTAGCGCATCCTTTTGTCAGCTGAATTGACGATGTCCGTTTCTATGGCAATTTTTAAAGTTGTAAGCATTATAGAGGGGGGGATCGTATAGGCTCAAGACAGTGTGCTGGGTCCCCGTATTGGGCCACACGAGCCAACGCTTAAAAGTTACGATGGGGCCCGCTGGAGTATTCCTTTAATCGACTTGGCACTTCAGATTTGATTTTAAAACCGAGCCTCCTACCGCAATATCCTACCCGGCTCAAGGCTTAAAGTATGCCACCACTAGACTGCATTGTGTTCATCTACAGATTGAATCATTTTGAAACAATATCTTAAGATAGGCAAAATACTGATCTCCTTTCTACTTTGCCTTTTCACTCGGACTCATTCAGTGCTACATAGTTGAGCCTGGCCCTGGCAGGCACTGTAATCGCCACGTGCCGCCAGACGCAGCACGGCAATACACGCCGTGGAAAGGCACCTCCTGGAGGCCTTCCTGGAGGCAGCACCAGTTATTCACCGCATTTCGCCACGCAGGACGCTCGCAATGCTCCCACAAGTAAGTTCCGCTTTACTCACCTCCCAACATACTCATTTTCAGTGCCTCAACGCATGATATGGACTTACCGGTCCGATGAAGCGAGCGACGCCGGCAACGCAGATTTCCGGCAGACGCAGAAGAAGCGTCGCAAGAACCTCCAGATCATACGGCGGCTATCAGAAGAGGTATCAGAATGAACCTTAAATTAAGATTAACTCATTTTTAAGACACCGCAATACTTCATGGACCCCCGACCGACAAATTCGGATGACGCCGTCCTCTGCTGACCAGAATTACGGCTGGATCGAACGGCTGCGATAAGTAAGAACTTGCTTGTACTTCTTCGGATGGGGACCTCTTTACGGGGAATTAGATATTAGATCAATAATTACTTTAGTATCTCAATTTGTGTCAACATATGCTCTTATCTTCCGTTTCTAATTCACATCCGCATTTCAGAAACCAGTGGAATCTTCAAAGCAATGTGGACCATATTCCCACTGATTTTCCAAGTGAGTTACACTTTACTGGCCCTTTAGCATACTTCCTTTCAGCGCCTCTTTCAGGGTATGGACCTGCTGGTCCAGTAACGTCGACAACGCAACACTCATGGATATCCAAAAGGAGCACGAAGAGCGTCTGTGGAGCCTCTCGCTCTGGGAGAAGTTCACGAAGGCTTGGAAGTATGACGTAAGTATATTTTGCTCTTTTCTTCGCCTTATTGATTGAGACTTTTGTCGGATTTTCCAAATTCATAGTTTTATCGTATCTATGACGCACCCATTTATCGAATAGTTCAAACCTTAAACATTCGATTCTGTTTGTTAAAGTCAGTAACATACGGTCTACTTCAGCTGCGGCGATCTACGTACTTCCCAGACCATCTGAAGAATCGTCGCCGAATCGCCCACCCCCGACCACCTTTTGTAACTGTAATTTCTTTAGGTTCTCCTCTAATAGCTTCCTAACATATTTAGATCAGAGATCAACACATCCAAGCAACCGAAGAAGATATACCAAGACTGCTCCAGGCCATCTGACCTGATCTGTCCGGCAGTATCGATGGATCGATGGCTGTGGATTTCATAAAGTTTTTTTTAAGCAGTAAGTTGCTAGTGCAGACATGTCTCCACGGCTTCCCACCTGGTTACTTTCAGAGAGATGTCTAACCGCGAGTCAAATCCCGTCTCGAACATGAGGACACTTCAAGACATCGTAACAAATTATTTAAACTTTTTTAATAAAGATTTAATTCTTTAGTTTTGCATATTGTCCAGGGAACACAAGAAGGAACACAGAACGCGGCAGCCGACTTTGTAATTGTGCAGAATTTCATTTTCGTAACCGTGAACTCATCCCAACTACAGTTGCAAACACATGGCACCGAAGCACAAACGCAGTCTTCTCACATGACGTGAGAAAAGGTCATCGGAGTGCAGGATCGCCAGACCAGAGGGCTCTTCACACATGGCACGCGGCGGCGAACGGTCGAGCCATAAACACTTGTCCGTCTTTCCTCCCGCCAACGTCATTTTCAAACCATCTCTTAAACCCATTCAGTTTCTTCAACGGATACAGGCCATGTCAGCATCAGAGAGAAGTTCAAGATCCAATGCTCACAATACATTGATCATTCAAACTACAAGTGTCAACACCTCACAATTGATCAGAAAGCTGTTTTATTATGAGCCGGACAGCACTACGCGCAAGAGTTTGGCTACTACTTATGGCCAAGACGTAGCGTAGTCGGCGTCGGCGTCAGAAGTAGAGATGCAAGTGAAGGTGGCCAGCTTCTGTAGTTTCCGTAGTGTAAAGGAGAGGAATTCGTTCACACTCGGAAGAGGCGGCAAAGGGGCGCGAAAACAACCGTTCGCGTGGTCATAAAGCGGCCTTAAAGTAAAGGATAAAAGTGCAGACCGTCCGGCTGCCAGTTAATTTATGCGCGGAAGGCAGTCGATAGCCTGTGCGTGTAGAAGTGTTTGATGTGTGTGTAACGAAGTGTTCCACCTGCACTATGACCTTCCATAAAGTGGCAATTCGAATCGTGACTGAAATCTGGAACCACACGGATCTCAATACTGTATAAAAGACTATATTGAGTAAAAAAACATGCTTGTAAATACTGTTTCTTATGACCATGGACGCAGTGCGAACAGTGATAGCAGTGATTCCTACCCAGGCAGACAGAACACCCAAAACAATGCGTTTGGCCCGACCGTGCGCAGCTACGCGCGTCGCCGTCTTCTCGTTCACAGCAGACTGCCGGCCGCGCCACAGTTTATGTCAGAAAGGAAACAGCCCGGTGTTCAAATTTTGGTTCATCGGTCCTCTGTGTCCTCCTGTGCTCATCCACATAAAGTCCACGGCTCAACGAAGACCTTTTTCGTTTCTTAGGGTGATGTTGTTCCTACAATAGCACCAAGTCGTCAAAAACCCTTCATGTTGTTGATCGGTGGAAACTTAAGGCGGTTCCGCTTCTCCATATTTTACGCGCGTAGACAGGCATTATATGGCGCGGATTATATCATGTTCTGCCTTAATGTCATAACCATTCACTAAATGTTGCACTAATTTTATAATAACAGCTAAGAAAAATAATAAAATATATAGTGCGTAATAAATGTGTATTTATTTTGGAATTTTTTTAATTCCGTACTCTTTTCAATTGTCTTATTCATATTTACGGTGCTCCTATATTGGTTATTGTCAGCTATTCCTATGTTATTTTAACAAATCATCTCAGATATCATTTCGGCCATTCCATTTATCTATCGACGTGAAACCATGCCGTAATTTCGTTCATGTCGTTTGAAAAAGTCTGGGCGCCCTTGTCGCGACGGAAAGAAGGCACCACAAATATTTCTATATACATCTTGCACTTTGTCGGCTTTCGAACGCCACATAGCTTGAGTTGCCATTTGGTTGCATTTACTGCTCAGTCTGCATGTTAAATCATTAACACTGTTTCTATGCATATACAGCGTATATTCCGTTTAATAGCCGCTTCGCTGTCTTCAGTCTACGGTTTCACGCGCAATCGTGCTAGACGTGATTCGCCCTGATAAGTGTCTTCTAGATGTATGAATTAGGCGCAAATCGAATTTTCCGTCTATGACATAGTGTTCCCTAACGACCTAAAACAGTTTTAAACATAAATCACTTAATTCCTTCGTTGCAAGATAAATTGCATTCTATCTGCTCTCTGGTCTTACGCAGAGGGCGGTCGTTTCGAGTACTTCTCATGATATCCTGTTTTGTTGTGATTATTTCCAGCAAAGTTTCCAGCGTAAAAAAACGACCAAGAAGAATTTAAGGCTCCTTTATGGAATATTCAATATAAACGAGTTTCATTAAGTAATGCCTTGATAATCGGAGAACTTTGCTTACCGTGTGATAGTTCTGGAACGTCCGTGAATTACGAGATTTGCGGTTTGTGATTTGCGATAACAGGAATTATGTATTTTTGTCGCGGTTAGATCTGGGACCTTGGACAAATTTGAAAATACCCGACACGCTTCTATTTTAAGGAAGTAATCACTCACTTGTGTCCATCTTCTCTTTAGGATATGCGAGACATACTGTGGGTTAAATACTTTGTCTTTTTAGCCTGTTTTTCATTAAAAACGATACACATATACAACAAGCGATACATTTTTTTATTACGGCAGTTTCCATGCGTGAACCAGCATTGCATAGCTCGAAGTCCATTTCTCTTCGTTTCAGAGATCCTTGGACATCTATCCCGTCGGAACCTCATCGAGCGACTTCTTCAACCTTTAGTATGTATCTCCTACCCGCCTATATGTTTAGCTCACCCACATACTTTCAGTAAAATGTGCACGACAAGCGCAGTTCTATAACTGCGGAGGAATCCTCCGGATTCCATATTACAGCACCGCCACCATCAGGTAGTTCTCCATCGTGCATTTTGTTCTTGATGTCCCGATTTAGGTGCAAATTCGATACTCCCATCAGATGGCATCGTTCGAGAAACGTGAGCGCATTATTACATTTTTGGGCTGGAACAACATTTTAGGAGCTAGCCATGTCAAATACCATATCTGGGCCGTCCGCAGCAAGCCACATTCCTGGCTACTTCAGCGATGTAACGAAGGACTCTCTAGGTATGTTCCTCTCTCTAGCTATATGGGGGTAAAACCTAGACATTTCGGTATGATGTGCCGAGAACCATCCCAGGTCTGCCAAAGCGGAAACTGATTGAATCACGCCACCTTTTTACACATATTCGTTCACTTAGCATTGAACCGCCTTATTTCCTTTGATATTTTATCCAAACAGTAGGCAGCCTATTTAATTACGCGAACGAAAAGCCAGCAGCATGTGTACGGTAGTTAAAATTAGTTCAAAGTTTGAGCGCGCCAGCAAAATAAAAATAAGGAGCGCTATATTTTTCTGAATTCCTTTTCAACGATGTCCTTGTTTATTGGATTTTATTTGTATTTTTGATCAGCTCCCGATCAGAGCCTGAGGCTGACTGACCGACAACAGCTTAAAGCTATTGAAATCACCGATTGATTTATTTTGACTTGGTACGGTTCATTTGGACGTAACAAAATTTGCCATCCCTAAGCTTTCCTATTATAGAAGCTTCACCTAAATGTCATTAGTTTCAGCATGTCACTTCGATATATCGAAGTTACAGCAGAACTGATACCAGTTCCCGAGGGGGTCATAGTGACCTATCACTTTGACCCACATGATCATCGGGGCCTGGACCAAGCCTCTCTGGGAGACGATCACTCCCTGTGGGTCACAGGCCATCACTGACCACTGGCACCGCCAACAGGTAGTTCTCATTTGCCGATTGTGTTATTGATGTATTCTATTTAGGTGCAAATGCAACGCTTGGAGCAGATCCTCTCATATAAGAGACGTGAGCGATCTTATTAAATTTTTGGACTTAAACAGTATTTTAGGCGCCAGCGCCCGAGATCCTTGGGCCATCGGCAGCAAGCATCTGCCGTCCCCTGGCATCTTCTACGATGTAACAACAGATTTACTGGGTAAGTTCCTTTCTGTAGCTGTGCTTGGGACTTAGCCCAGACTTGTTTAGAACCCCCCAGGTCTCCCATAGCTTTATCTTATGGTTGCTATGTGGACCAGGTTCCCCATGGATCCCGTGTAATCTCTCTGACTTTTAAACATGGTTGTTTTCAGTGCCTGAACACATGATATGGACCTGCTGGTTCGCTATCATGACAATCACCATCACCCCATAGTGCAGGCTCGAATATCGGGTGACACCAAGGACTATACAGTGCTCAGGACCAGAGAGGCGGATGATGGTGAGAACGTCAAGCTGTGCTTTTCTGACCTTTAAATAGCTTTGTTTTTAAATAGCTTTGACCTTTAAATAGCTTTGTTATGATGTGAACCTGCTGGTTCGCTATCATTGCAATGGCAATGAACATCACCCCATAGTGGAGGCTCGAACATGGGGTGACACTAAGGACTACATGATTTCAAGGCGCAAGAACCTCCAGGCCATACGAACAGGAATTCGCAAGGAAATGAAGAGCTTCGACAGTGCAACGAGTTAGTTTAGACTTCTAGTCAGCAACTTCTAATCCACTTGTTTAGATACAAAGAGCGAAACACACAGAAGCTCTTCACGGAGCATAGAAATCGTCGCCTTCTGCTAGAACATCAGGCGGCGAGACTGAATCCAATGGAGATACGTATCATGAATGCACTGAGCACTCGGATCGACTTAGAGTTCGGCACTGGGATCTGCTGCATAGAACCTATCTCCATGCCGCTGAGGGAGTTCTGCCGGTAAGTCGTTTTACTGCACACATCGTGAAGATCATCCTTATCTTCACAGAATGACTCCACAGTTTTTCATCTGCTTACTTTCAGAAAAATACCCAAGATCGTAGCATTACGAGCGGCAATAGGAAAACGATCCTGGACAGCATCGAAAGAAGTCCTAAACCGAAAAGAGGTGCACACAGGACTATGAAAGCGGGTGTAGCTGACGTGGAGGTCGTTATGGAAACGCCTCTTCCTTTTAAATGTTTACAGCGCGATATTAAATTGTTTATAATAATTTTTTAATAAACACAAAAATGTGTGCCTTACCACTCCCTCAAGACAACAGTAGATGTCCACTATACAGTAGCGAATGCACTGGATCCCAAGGCAAATGGTTCCACATTAGAAATGGAAACCTTGACATGGTATTCTGCGCGTAAAAATATTAGTAACATAAAACGCTACTATGCGGACATGTATCAACGCGCACGTGGCTATTGGGGGCAGTAACAACTCCACGTGTTTATTTCAGATGCCCGGTTTACATTTTCCCCCCTAGCCCGAAGTGCCCTTCATGATACACGAGCAGCTCTACCTAGACGTCTGATCTTTTGAACAAAAAACTGCTGATCTCCATGTGGAGTCGGTGTCTGCCCCCAAAGATCAACCGTCAATCTCCGAAATGAACTTGATTAGATGACTCGCGCGAGAACTCGGCGGTTTGTCTCTGTCACAAGACGGCTTCCGTGTCCTTTAACACAGCAAAGCCCAAACCGCATGTTTTTATTTGTTCGTTCCCTTTAAAGCACCGACTCTTCCCAATTTACGACGTGTTGTCAAATGGCTGCGGTTTGAGCTCATAAATCAAAAGTGAGTCTGCGTTTATGTAATCTGCGTGTGGCTGTTCCACAGGTTATGTCGCGACACTTTCAGTGCGGAGAAGAGTGCCATTTGAAGTTGCACACGGTTCAAGCACGCCATTGGACCATTCACCTCTGCCAGCTGGCAACTGTAACAATGCCGAACCACGTGATCTCTGCTGGCGCTACTGCTCGTCCACTAGTCTTGCACGGTGTCGCGTCGGTGCAGCGGTGACGACTCTTAAAAAGTGGAAAGCACGCGGCGCGCAGTTCGCAGAACCCGGTTGTTTCCCACAAACCACACCGTCTTTCCGCTCCACGTGCCCGGCGCCTAGAACAGTTTCGCCTAGCAAAGTGGTGTCCGCTCGCATTCCTCCTCCGCTCATTAGCCTCTTGTACATGGTCTCTGGAGGGATATGTCAGTTGCCAGGGACCTAACCTCAAGTGTTCATTGCACTACGTTCTCTAGGCGACTGGTTCATCCTCAAAGTCAGATTTCCGTCTTACCCTAGCTCGGTCCGACTGTCGAGAGAGAAGAGTTGATACTGGAGTAAGATGATGGGTGGAGATAAACACTATAAATGTGTAGTGTTCTGGTTTTATTTTCAGACCCTACAAGATGGGTCCTCGAAGTGATCAGAAAATTCCACTTGGCGGCGACGTGGCCACGTTCGACGAACACGTCTTGACGTTCTTCGTCAATGGAAGGCGAATCGTGGAACGAGACATTGACCCCCGCACCACCCTGGCCACGTATCTAAGAGACCATTGTAAGTTTGCACGTTTCTGTTTCTCTTCGGCTATTACGGTGATTGTAGTGAGACTAACTGGCACAAAAATCGGATGCAACGAGGGAGGATGTGGAGCTTGCACTGTCATGATATCGGATCTGGATCCACTGACAGAGAAGATCAGGTAACTTTCGCCTATTTTCAAAACCGGTTTTCAAGTGTTAAACGATGGTTCAAAACACACGAGACACACGATTAGCTTACACCAACATCGCAGTTTACCCAATTTTTTGGTTGATATTGTGACCCGAGGACAACCATTCATGCACATGAAGAGCTTGCCATTCAACGTCCTTAAATAAGAAAAATTTCTAAAACTTTGGACCGATCACTCTGTTTTGCAAACTTACACGTTCATTTTGACATCACTTCATAACTTTCCCGTATCGATCACCAAGCACGGGAGTTCCCGGCACTATATTTGGAGCTGTTTTCGTCGATAATCTTTGGCCACCCCCGGTAGCAGTTGACCACGTCTGATAACCATCGCCATCGCTTTTTCACTTCCTTGTGACACAGTTATCGCTTTCAACAGTCACACTGCAGCCAGCGTGGCAGCAGCGACAAGTTGTAGCAAGGGTGCAACCGACCTTCACAGGCAGTGGATGCCTCTTATGGCGACCAATCGGCGTAAAAAAATAATTAAAAGACATCTACTATAGCAGGCGAAGTATGCAGTATGACCACTATCAGCTGTTTTCAGACACTACTCGGCGAACGCGTGTCTGACTCCCGTATGTGCTGTTTTCGGAAAAGCCGTCACGACTGTCGAAGGGATCGGCTCGACAGTTTCCAAAAGGCTACATCCCGTGCAACAGAGACTGTCAGAGTAGGTTTCGGGCCAAGAGATGGGCCAAAGACCAGACACTAACAGTTAACATTGCCCTTTGAATAACTTTTAAGCGTCTCTTTGAAAGGCTAGGCCAAAATCACGTCCGTATTTAAAAAACCTACGTAGCATAAGCATCTGTCACAAGCTGCGCCTCGAGTCGACTTCTTTGAACATAACGACGTTTTAGGGCACACGGCGCACAATGCGGCTTCTGCACGCCTGGCTTCGTGATGGCCATGTACGCTTTGCTCCGGAACAATCCGCGTCCCACACAGAACGACATCGATGAGTCCATACAGGGAAACCTATGCCGCTGCACCGGCTATCGTCCGATCCTAGAGGCGTTCTACTCCTTCGCCTGCGACGCAGAGGGAAACGTGAAGGTCACCGAAGAGCAAAATGGAGTCTGCGCGATGGGTGAGAACTGCTGCAAGGTGAAGAAAAACGGATCGAATGGCACCGTTCCGGAGTCTGGAGTCTCGAACGGAATGAACGGTCTCAAAACGAATGGCATGAATGGCGTAGATTCCGCTAGGAAAGAGATGTTGAGGCTGTCCGACATGTCCAAATTTCCACCGTATGACCCTTCTCAGGAGCTCATCTTCCCTCCGGAGCTAAAAGTGAGTTCTCTGCTCGAGCGCTCTTCCAAGCTAGTTTTAGGCCTTTCGTTGGCACAAGAAGTCCTTCTCTTTGGAGTCCGATGGTATCCTCTGGTACCAGCCGACCAGTTGGGACGACCTCCTGCGGATTAAACGACGCCATCCCAATGCTCGGTTCATCTCCGGTAATTCAGAGTTGGCCATAGAGCTCAAGTTTCGCTTTATCGATCTTCCCATTGCGATCAACCCAAAACAGGTAATCGACACTTTTGAACTGTATCAGTGTTGTCATAGGTGCCAATATTACGAGAACACAGAATTGATGAGACTCGAGGGATCTACTTGGGAATGGGTCTCAGCCTCACGGAAATGAAAGACATTCTCAATGGCTACATTGACGAGCTGCCAGGTACAGTATACCATTAGATCGCTTAAGGCTATGATGGAGTTTAAGAGTGGAAAACAGCTGTCTTCCGTTCCATTTGCGCCATGCTCCACTATTTCGCCGGGAAGCACGTCAGGAACACGGCCGTAAGTTCTCCAAATCCCTCAAGCCAGAAGCCAGGTTCTTCTAGAGTGTGGCAGGAAACATTGCCACCGCCTCGCCCATCTCCGACCTGAATCCGATCTGGATGGCCTCTGGCGCTCAGGTTGTCGTCGCGTCAGAGGAACGAGGAGAGCGTGTGGTCACCGTGGACGACCGCTTCTTTGTGGGCTATCGACGAACAATCCTCGACGCCGACGAGATCCTCAAGGGCATCTGGATTCCGTTCAGTGTGCGCAACCAGTACTTCAGAGCCTACAAGCAGGCCCAAAGACGCGAAGATGACATCGCTATCGTCACGTCGGCCTTCTCAGCGGTCGTCGAGCCGGAAACCAGAGAAGTTGTATGTCTGTCTATCGCATTCGGAGGCATGGCTCCCACCACGAAATTAGCTCTGGATACAGTGAAGGATCTGGAAGGACGGTACGTTTAGATGTCGCTTGGATTTTGGTTTTGCACAATTCGTGGTTACTTTTATTGAGTTTTCAGGAAATGGAATGGCGAATTTCTGGAGGAAGTCGTGGCAAGAATTGGAAAGGAATTCACACTCCCTCCTGGGGTCCCGGGAGGAATGTCTCGCTACCGACAAGCCCTAACACAATCCTTCTTTTTCAAATTCTTCGTTCATGTCGGTGAACATTTAAAGGTACATTCTTAGGGTAAACTCCTAACTAACAAAGAGTCTACACAGTTGGTCGATTGCGACTTCGATCACTCAGGCATCGAAACACCCGTGGGCGAACCCAGACTCCCTAAATTGATCGCCACACAGATCTACCAGGTAAGTCCATTAGCCTCTGGTTAGACCCGCAGTTATCTTTTTCCAGCAAGTGCCCGCCGACCAACCTGAACAGGATCCGGTCCGTCGTCCCATCATGCACCAGTCGGGAAAGAAACACGTCACCGGGGAGGCGATCTACTGCAACGACATCAACGTGGCCGATTGTCTTCACATGGCCTTTGTGATGAGCCCTGTCGCCAGTGGAGTGCTCAGATCGGTGGACATCTCCGAGTGCCGGAAGGTTTCCGGATTCATTGCCTATTTCGACCATAAAGATATCAGCGAAGGAGTGGTTATCGGCCATGGGGACACTCCCGTGTTCGCTAAGGATAAAGTGACCTATCATGGACAGCCCGTCGGAGCGGTGGTCGCTACTACGCACGAGATTGCGAGGAGGGCAGCCTTCTTGGCCAAAGTGGACGTGGCGCCTACCTGTCCGATTGTCACAATCGAAGTAGGCTGTTGGATGGAATCTATCCAAACATAACAGATTCACTCGCTTTCAGGACGCAGAAAGATCGGGAACTTACATCGACAGTCCCTTCAAGATTCACAGCTCCCTCAACGAGGGTGACACTGTGAAGGTGACCGACTGGAGCAATTATGACAGGGTAGTCGAGGGAAGCATCCGCATAGGTGGCCAAGAACACTTCTACTTGGAAACCCAGCAGTGCATCGCGATCCCTGGAGAAGACGACGAGATGGAGATCATCTCCTCCACTCAATCTACAAACGACGTTCAGGCAAGAGTGGAGCATGTAGAGCCCATTAACCCTTGTCTTCTGCAGACTGACGTCTGCAAGGTGCTAGACGTGGCTCGGCACAAGGTGGTTGTGAAGGTGAAGAGAATCGGCGGGGGATTCGGCGGGAAGGAGAGTTGCTGTGGCATCTTCGCCGCTCCAGCCGCTCTGGCAGCTCAAAGGTAGAGGAAGGGTACTGGACCGTAGGTATCAAATGGGTGATTTGTAGGTTACGGAAACCAGTCAGAATCACTATGGAACGCTTTGACGATATGGCCATATCGGGCACGAGACACCCGTTCCGCTTCGACTACAAGGTGGCTGTGGACAAGATGGGCAACCTGCTTGACTACAGTATCACGGCTCTGTGCAATTCCGGCCACACACGTGACTTGTCTGCTGGAGTTTTGCGTAAGACGACGCCCGCTTTATGATAGAATAGAATAGAATAGAATATGAGAATAAGAGGAATAAGCAGAGGATGGCACATGGCTTCCAATTACAGTTTTTGCTAGGTTTTCGTTATGAACTCTTAAATATCCGAATACTGTCGGTTTTAGTAGCCTCTAGATACACCCGAACGTCCCAAAAATTTGCTTACGCCCAGTAGTTCAACACTTGTATTCTAGAAAGAGCCATGGTGCATATCGACAACGTCTACCGATTCGGAAACGCTGACATCCACGGAAGGATGTGCCGCACGAACTTGGCCTCAAACACAGCATTTCGAGGTTTTGGCGGTCCGCAAGGAATGTTCGCTACAGAAACGATCATGAAGCACGTAGCTGAGACTTACGGATTCGACGTTGACGACTTTCGCTACCAGAACATGTACAACGAAGGAGACTGTTCCCCATTCGGGATGCATCTGAGACAGTGCAATGTCAAACGCACCTGGGAGGAGTGCGTTGAACTGTCCGACTACTACAGGAGACTGGAAGATGTGAAGACGTTCAACTCGAGGAACAAATACCGAAAACGCGGGCTATACGTGCTTCCAACGAGATTCGGCATCGGGTTCGGACTAAAGCAACTGAATCAGGTATGTCGATAAGACTTTTGGCGCATGGGATTATATTAACTCAATTCAGGCAGGAGCTCTGGTGCACATATACACTGACGGATCAGTTTTGGTGTCACACGGTGGAATGGAGATGGGCCAAGGACTACATACCAAAATGATTCAGGTCAGCATAATTCAACCAATCGTTGTGGGACTAAATTCCACTCTTTCTGATATTGATTCATGCATAAGTGTCTTTGCGAATACTGAATTACCTTCTAGGTAACCGCTCGATGTCTCGGAATCGACATCTCCTTAGTGCACATCAGCGACACCTCCTGTGACAAAGTGCCCAACGCGAGTGCGACAGCTGCGAGTGTGGGAAGTGACATGAACGGACTCGCCGTGCAAGACGCCTGCGAGAAGCTCAACGCACGTCTGAAGCCGTTCAAGGAGGCGAATCCCGAAGGCTCGTGGAAGGACTGGGTCATGGCTGCCTACGTGGCCCGAGTGTCGCTTTCCTCCACCGGATTTGGAATGTATGTTTGCCTGCGCACAACAGATTTTCTCTCATCGTGTCCCATTCAGCATTCATAGTGAAATTGTGGACTTTCTTAATGGAAAAGGAGCCGAACTCTTTGGTTACTGTGTGTACGGTACAGCCTGTAGCGAAGTGGAAGTAGACTGTCTGACTGGAGACCACCATGTAAGAGTTTGAATTCCCAATTAGGGTAATTTCGATATATGTAGGACCCATCTTTTACCAATCATGGTTTTGGAGTGAACCACTCATTTCAGTTGCACACAACTACGCCTTTTTACTGAAGCAATAATCACCTTTATAAACCTCTTTCAGCTCATCCGAACGGACATAGTCATGGACATCGGCGACTCTCTGAATCCAGCCATCGACATCGGACAAATCGAGGGGGCTTTCATTCAGGTAAGCACGAAGACTAACTTGACATCCGTAAGAACTCTCATAGGGCTACGGGTTATTCACGATGGAGGAGATAAAAATAAGACCAAACGGAATCCGCTTAACGCGAGGCCCCGGAAACTACAAGATCCCGTCGGCTGACGACGCTCCCAGACAGTTCCACGTGAAACTCCTCAAAGGATCGTCGAACAGAATGGGCATTTTCTCGTCCAAGGCGGTCGGTGAACCTCCGCTGTTCCTCGGGTGCAGCGTGTTCTTCGCCATCCGTGAGGCGGTCAGGGCATACAGAGAGCAAAACGGCCATCACGGATACTTCGTGTTCGACAGTCCGGCCACACCCGAGAAGATCAGAATGGCCTGCGAAGATCACATCACCCAGCAGGTGCGCCTTACTGTTAGTTACAATAGGTACAGTAATGTGTTTCAGATCGCCGATCTGCCTGAAGCTACGACATACGATGCATGGACCGTGCCGTTGTAGACAGATCGGTTGACTGTTTTACTTGTATACATATTACATATCAGAATATATTTAACTCCTTATCGAATCAGATAGCGCTAACAAATGAACTGCAACACTTAAAAACACCGCTTAAGGACACCTCACCTCATAGTAAGCTCCGGTGGGCAAACGATGGTGCAATCGATAGCTCTCGGCGAGTACGGATCAGTCGATAAAACCTATATTGGACGATCATAGAACAAGTATGTACCCGAACTCGCAACTTTGCGGAACCCGTACCCGAATATCCGCATACCCGTACCCGCTCGATTTCAAGACCCGAATGAGATCACTGAAACAAACAAACATGTATTGCAAAATGTAAATTGACAAAATGAGAAACGTATTAATAACTGACTAGCGCTTCTTCTTGGACTCCTTCTTCGTTTGTCCAAAGGTGATCTTCATGTATCCCTTTTGACCGGCTTTATCGAGTTCCTTGAGTTTGGCCACCAGGTTGGCCCAGCCTTGTTGAGTTTTCGGTATCGCCATTTCTTCACGGACGAGTCGAGGTCGGCCAAATTTGGGTAGCTGCGAACCACTCGAAGAAGCAGAAGCATAAGCGGGAGCCGGAGAACCACCAGGAGCGCTTGTGCCTTTTTCAAGGTCTTCTTCTTCATCATACACAATCATCTCATCATTTCCTTCTTCATCGTCGTTTTCTTGAGCAGAACGAGTGTCACCAGTGTCGGAGAATTTTTCGTATGTTTCAATTTGCCTCTTAACATCTTCATCCGAGTTGACCGACCAATCAGGCAATTTGTCGCGGGTCATCGGGGCTCCCTTTTCTAACCACATGTAGATGCGTCGTGCAGAGCGAGATCCAAACAGTTTAGCATCTTCTCGAAGTTTAACCGCAAACAGTTCATGGGTGAGAGTTTTTCTAAACTCCAGCACGCGGTCTTTCCAGAGCTTCAGATATAACTCCGATGAAGCGTAATAGGCGCCCTTGCGATGTATCCGTCGATTCGGTCGATCTCCAAAGCTCTTGCAAATTCCAGAAAACGAGCGAACCGAGAACAGCCTAAAAACGAAGCCAAGTCATTAGGGTTATCTAAGAACTGCAACTAACGGGAACGACTTTTTGTAGTTCGTGTAGCTGCCGAGGACTCCTTGGTAATTAGCGGGATCGCGGAAGAAGTTTTCTTGAAAAGCTCGAAACAGTGGTGCGACGTGGTTTTCCAGGCGAAAACGAGTGAAGTGAAGCAGTCCAAGAGCTATGGAGCTGGAATCGTAGCTCAGTCCTTCTAATTCGGTCTTCATCCGCTTCTTTTCATATTCGTCACTCTGGTCAGACGATACGACGTATTGGAGAGCAATGAGCCTATCGATGAGGCTCTTTGGCAAAACGAACGCTTGTTCGATATCTTCCAGATACACCATCTTAAAATTCGTTTTTGTACGGTGAAATGAGTCACAAAATACCTGTTCGGAACTTAAATGGCTGTAAATTGTACACATGATGTCCTCGTCCATGGCAAGTTCCTGCATCGCTTGAACTCGGTGGTTCCCGTCGACGAGATCCAATGTACCGCCCTCAGCGAAGAATTCAGTCCATCGTCCTTGAACAACAAGAGATTCGAGATGCTTCTTCCGTTGATCCTCCCGGACATAACCAATGGACGCTACACATTCCCATGGCCGGCGACTTTCTGAGGTTTCGTTTTGAAGCCAGTGCTTTATCGCAGTCACGTGCCTTGTAATCGTCGCGCGAAGTGGTTGTGCCACCCGTAGATTTCTCACAGGAACTGAAGACCGTCGAACCAGCGGTACAATGTTGTGTGTGCGGACCATAACACTAAAAGCAGAAACAGTAAACTACTCAGCACAACAAGGAAACGGGAAATGCACGAATTTTAAGTGTACAACGATCTGCGGACACGTCCGCAGTGTATACTTTATACACGGATACACGGAAGAGGACAATGTGAAGCTTCTTCTGAAGCCTCTACCATCTAAGGCTAAACTGTAAACATTAAAAGGGAACAATGATCCGTCCGCATGGAAATTAATTCTGCGATTTAAATTAAATAAATCGATTAAATTAAATAAATCGATATGATCTGCGGACGCGTCCGCAGATCGCCTTTTTGCATGGAAATTAAGTCTGGGATTTAAAACTAAATATAGCCAAAATTCAGTGCGCAGCACGACGGGCCCTATATTCGGATCCGCCTAATTGGGCAGATCAGTACCGTACTTACAGTAATTCTACCGTTTGTGCACAAAAAAATCCTGATACAGACAATCCATGCAGGATCCGAATTTTTTGTCCTGCCTGAATCAGGATTTGGTCATCTATAGTTAAAATACCGAAAAAACAATCTGCGGACGCGTCCGCAGATACACAACCCTAAAGTAAACCAAAGACGTGAAATGAGTCGACATAAGCACCGTTAGACTCTACAATTTCGGCCCACTTCGCCCCCCCCCCCTCCCCGAACTAGCTGCTACGCTTACAGGACCTTGGAAAGAGGCGGCGGCCCAATATGGAAAGAAGATGACGCCACTCTATCTGGTCTTTGGCCTGGATGATGAAGGATGGTTCTACAGGCTTTCTTCGTGCGACCGGCAAACTGATATCAATTCCCCAGGCGAGCTTCGGCTTCTGAATCAACGGTACACTGCTCTCTCATGGATCTGTGTAAATGAGTCAGCCATTTTTGCTGTTCGATGCTCGAGAGAAGAGCTCTTTTGGAGTTGGCTCCGTTACTCCATGTTCGGCTAAGGCACACTCAACTTATCATCTCCAATAATGGGCTTTACACTCGAGACGCCGCACTTGCAGCTTTCGAAATGTTTGGAACACCTTGTACGTTTTCTAACCTCCAAGTTGGATACCATAGTAAGGAAAGCGAAGATTTTGTACTGTCCCACCTGGATAACAACCCACTAATCCAAAGACTAGCTCTAAATGGTTCTCCTCACAGCACGGCTCTCGAGGACCATATCTTGAAGCTCCTGAGTTCCCGCAGCCTGCAACATGTGTGGTTTGAAGAAGACGGCAAAGACGACAACATCGGCATCCGATTTACGTTTGAAATGTTCAAAACAGTTTTGGACGCCTGGTATCGGACAGGGACCAACATGGACTTGGTGGAATTACCTGCAGTTAATATATGCTAAAATTTACTTTCGACTCTTTACTTGTGATAAAGAGTATTTATATATTAATCTCATTGAGTCGTTATTATTAATCGTCGTATTTTGTTCTCCGCGTAGCCATGCGTTATTCTGTAAAAAGTTATTCTATGACAACCGTTATGTAAAGAATACGCTGTATCATAAGTGCAGGTCAACATTGCTGCTCAGAGGGTACTGGACCGGAGAAATCAAATGAGCAGTTTGTAGGTTGCGGAAACCAGTCAGAATCACTATGGAACGCTTCGACGATCTGGCCGTATTGGGCACGAGATACCCGTTTCGCTTCGACTATAAGGTGGCTGCGGACAAGATGGGAAACCTGCTTGACTACAGTATCACGGCTCTGTGCAATTCCGGCCACACACGGGACTTGTCTGCTGGCGTTTTGCGTAAGACGAAACAATGTTAAACAATGTTCCAGAAACAGCCATGGTGCACGGTCGCAATATTTTCTCTTTTTGTTGGAGTGTGCGAGTTGTATAAGGTTTAGGTTTTTCGCGTGTCTTGTGCATTCTGGAGGAACTTGCCACACTATTTCAGTTTGCTACTCTGTTTTGTTCGCCATTTGTCACGATGACTGCAATAGAATCGCTGATGAGCTCACGGGACGTCGGAAAGTAGAGGCGCGATATGCGGAATGTGGAGTGAGTCAGTCTAGATTTCGCTCGGGATGAGTAAGAAGGCTCTACTGACTGAAAATGTGCGATCACCATTTTACTGTTCACTTTCCCCGACGAACGTCGCGTCCCCGGGCGTCCCATTGAACTGATTGGCGAAGGAAAGCCGTCGAGGGTCGAATTGTCCCTTACAGTGTTCTTTTCGATTTTTGCGTATACTGAGGTGCCACGCGAGGAGTATATCACTGACTAGGGAGGAGGGCTGGAGCAAATGGAATTAATTTTTGCAGCTTCCGAGCGATTGTGACTGTTGTTCCAGTGACTTTCAGCTTCTGATTTCCCGAGGTAGCTCATGTCTCACCACTCCTGGCTTGTGCTAATTCCTTGTTCCTTGTTTATTGACTGCATGACTGTCTAGATGGCCACCGTACAAGCGCTTCTCAGCCGGCCTTTTGCTTTTCCGAGCCTTGGCAACGCCACGAAAAAGGATGTGTCACTGTTGTCCACCACGGTCTCCTCTTTCCTTCTTGGTCTTCCTAACTCTTGAATTCACAAGGGTCCAGAATTGAAAAAACGAATTGCCAAATTCGAGACGAGCAGAGGTTCTCAAATCCTATTTCCATCTCGCCAATTGGCGCGCGTTTTGTGTGATCTGAAGGGATTTGACATTGTTTCAGATTCTTCCTCCATGGACTCTGTGCCCTACGGCTTTTGCCGCGATGTTTGCGCAACACTCGGTTTCGCGAACAGAGAATACGGTGAACTAGCTGGTGCGCTCACAGGACGTTGGAAAGCGGCGGCCGCCCAATATGCTCAGAACATGACGCTAATCAACGTGCAGTTCGGGCGAGACGATCAAGGATGGTTCTACAAAATGGAAACGACCGACGGCCGTGTGATCACATCCCTTGTCGAACTGTCGCAGTGTAGCACGCGCTACACAGCCATCGCACGCGTGGATGTAGTTCCGTTGCCATTCCGGACAAACGAACCTATTCGATGCTTCAAGGATGAGATCGTCGTGGAAATGGCTCCGTTGCTTCGTGAGCGGCTGGCGCCTCGCTTTTGTCTCATGATCAACTACTGCCCGCAAGATGTCGCTCTCACAGCTTACGAGATGTTCGGAACACCTTGCACGGTAGATGCTCTCCATATTGGATACCACAGTAAGGAAAGCGAAGATTTCGTGCTGGCCCACATGGACAATAACCCAAGAATGCGGCGACTTGTTCTAAATAGTTTCCCTCACAGCACGACGCTCGAGGACCACATCTTGGTGCTTCTACGTTCCGCCAGATTTCAATGCTTCAGCTTGGAATACAACGATGCCATCCGGTTTACGTTTGAGATGTTTAAGGCATTTGTGGACGCCTGGAATCAAGCGGAGCAAAACATCCAACAATATTTGATTGCGATTGGCGGTGGATCCAGAGGAGTTCAGCCGCGGGAAATGCTCTCAATGCCGGTGCCGCCTGACGTGACAAGAACTGTGGTGGATAATCAGCATCTAAACAAGTTGTCAGTCCTCTGGACAAAGGCAAACGGCTGGAGTCTATCCGTAGGCTGTCTGTTTATTGGACAAAGAGAAACGGAGGGAATTTTGCCGTTAACTCGCCTTTCTATTTGCTCTGAACCACGGCAGTGACCGCAGTTTAAGTATGTCCAAATTCACATTACACTCACTGCTCATCCATTTACAGTAGCACCCACCGCCGCCATACGGCCACCACCGCCGCTGCACTCTGAACTCTACAAGCGCAACTCCACTCCACTGCTCCGCTGTATTTTTTCTATTGCCTCCCTTCCTGTTCGTCTCCACCTTTGTCGCTCTTCCCACCCCTTAACAGTCCATGTCCCTAATGTTCGATCCACCCTTTCTCTTGTTGTTATCTCTCTATGATAATTTCTACGCTCGTGGTCAATTTCTCTTTCATTAATAAAGGAAATATAGAAATAAGCCCCAATGGCATTCAAGTAGGCGGTTGCCATCAGAGTCATGCGGCTATTCGACAACAGATAGAGGAGACATGTTCAAGAAAGAGGAGACAGTGATGGAGGAGATAAAAATAAGACCAAACGGAATCCGCTTAACGCGAGGCTACGGCCACTACAAGATTCCGTCGGCTGGCGACGATCTCGGGATGCAAGTGAAACTGTTCAAGGGAACGTTGAACAGAATGGGCTTTTTCTCGTCCAACCTCCGCTAGTCCTCGGGTGCAACATGTTCTTCGTGAGGCGATCAGGGCATTTAGATCGCAGAACGCCTCCCGTCCCCTGTCTCAACACTGGGCACTGAACATTGGGAGAGCATTCATTCTATAATCTTTCCGCATGATTCATCAGATGAGTTTGTGCTCACCGCTTTGTGCTCGTCCCACACATCGCTCCAACAGTGATCTGTAAGGATTACTTGCAGAATAAAGAGGAGAGAGGTGACTCAAGTATATGACGAGCCTTGGTCGGAGATCAGGAGGATTAAAAGTCCAGTTAGAAGCCGCTCATGTGACTTGCTGTCCATGACATGAATTAATTTGTTCGGTATTATCTGATAGGAGCAAAGAATTGTGATTGATAAGGGCGGTCGTCGATCTCATGGGCAGAATTTGGTCGAACAAAAAAAAGAGTCCAATTTATGCGAATCTAAAGCTTTCCTGAATCGTGATAGAATTTTTAATTTTGTAATAGTCTTCAATCAAAGTTTCTCAACAATAATCAACAAAGTTTTTTTATAATTAAGCATATAAAAAGGAGTAAGAATTGCGGTAATTAAGCCTAAGCCTAGCCCACATCACGCCGTCTTATACCGCTGTCGATCATTTTTTTGTTGTTCCTTCGAGGTGGGCAGCATGTGGTGTTGTGTAGGAGCGGTTAAGATCCGGTGTCGTATCGGAAAGAAACAGGACTTTCGGAGAAAAGAAACTTGTCCACTGTAAAGGGTCTTAAGCACTTGCTAGCAAGATACCGCAGGCCTCGAATTCGTATCGACATGGGCCTTTTAAAAAACTTACCAGAACCGAGAGTCCTGGATCCGTGTCCGCTATCTCCCAACATGAAAGTTCATAGTGCATGGACTAACTAATTCCAGTTTTCGACAACGACGAGATTTCCTGTGCTTTGACCTTCGTTTGCAGATTAGCTAGTCTTTGCTGATGATTGCAGTCTCTTCGTTCTTTGGTCCGACACTTGTCAGATGCATAGTCACTGTCATCTAAGCGAACAACCGGAGTAGAATGAAAGATAGAGCAAGCTCCACAAAAACTCCCACATTATCATGCGAAGGATTAACGCAATGACAAACGGTTCATAATGCGTTGCATTTTAACGCCATCCCCTCGGTACAATAGCACCCTGATAAGGTCACTCCGCACGCTCAGGTGACATGTGACATTTCGCGTTTTGCAAAAGATGCAGTTTGATAAGCTTCTGGAGGACTAACCGTGTGGTTTGTACGCTTATCGCTCAACAACATAAACGTTGCTACCTGGCAAAGCAATTAAGTTGTTAACTCCTTGCTGAAGAATTCAGAACAATGCGGGTGGTTTGTAAAGAATGGCATTCACAGGGATGCTGATTGGAGCTGATTGTCGGAGAAAACAACAGCGCTACATAGTTTTTGTGTTGCCGTAATCTATGCTCTGAAAGTTTGATTATCTTTACCTGATTTACCTGGATTCTTTGCAACGCTTATCCATATTCACGCGCTTTCCTTACTTGCGGGTTTCGTTGATATTGTTTACATTCCTCTATGATGTTTGATGATTACCGAAAGAGTGCCTTTACAGTACAACTGGACAATTATACCATGAATAAACTGAAATACACATAATAGATCAGTAAATGCAGCAGTATTAGAAACAAGCGCAATTGCAGAACTCAGTCACCTAGGCAAAGCTGGAAATTTCTTGAGGTGAGTCACTATTCTCGACCGAATTTCGAGCGTATCTGATTTGCACACTGCTTAAAAATCACGTCTCAACGGCGCTGCAAACCGTGGATTGTGAAGACAGTTTGTGCTGACTGGAGTAGCTACGGATTAAAGGGAACACTCCTACGATGGGCGACACAGCTCACGCAAATGTTGCCCTTCCCAAAGAGCACACGATCCCTTCTTATTGTATATGGCAAACCAGAGATCACCAAGTACTGCAAGGCATAACGTAGGAAGAACTGATTACTAGCTCCAATACACAACAAGAAAAGCAATCAACAAAAGTTTCAGTCGTGATCACTCCAAGCTCTAAAAGTTTCCTTATCAGAAAACTTTACGTTCATGCTACCACAATTAGAACAGGGCGTGACTCAGCATGTCCTTTACCCATAGGTTGAATCGGAATCCCACTGATAAGACTGTACTCCGCATTTGATCCTTAATCGTCAAAGACAGTGCATATAAACTCCTCTCCAGTGGTCAGCGAATATAAGCTCGTGAAAGGACTAAGGCTGTATACTCTCCTAAAGGGAGAGCACTAAAAATTGTTCGTATCTACGTTGCCCCATTTCAGATGCTTCCGCTCCATCTTGTGGCTTTGCTGCTGTACCTACCATGTGCCTTTGGTTGGCAGAAGTACGCAGAGGAGATCAGGATGGCCACTCCGGTACCACGTCCCATTGGCAAATATTCATTATCGTCCGTAATTTAGAACAGCGATGGTGTCTACGAATTCGATCTCGTCCTCAAACACAAGTTAACGATGAGTCATGTCAAGAATAGCTTTGGTCACTTAGATATATTGGACTACAAACCCGACGAAGTAACGGTCTTGAGGGTGGACAGAGCAAATAGCTGCTTTTAGAAAACATTCTGGGTTCGTTCAGCTAATCAACTGGAAGCTTGTGACAAGGCTTCGCCCTTTGTCAAAGACGCTCTCAACGCCTCTACAGACACCAGCTCGCTCGAAGACGTTCTCATCATGCATGGGCTGCATCAGCGAGTAGTGACCATCAACGGCGTAAGGTGAGCGCATTACTGGGGCTCGGGGACATCCGCGGTGTGAACAAAGCGGGCATGCTCCATTGAGATAAATTCTCTGGATTTCGGGCTTTTATACGATGCATGGACCGCTGGATCAATATTTCGGCTTCTTGGCGTTTCGTTCTCCAATTTTTTACAGTTACCTTAGCAGTGACCGAAAAGAAGAAAACTAAATTGAACCGGCATCTGCAATACCGAAAAAATGTCCGGTTCTGATTTGACTCATCCGAAATACAAATATATCCAAAACTTTAACCCTTTTACTTATCAAACTTAAATGTCTCATCCCGGAATTTCCTTTGGTTGCCACTCTGGAAACCCGTAAGTTTGTTTCACCTGCGGGTAAAAGAAGGAAATACTTCACAATCTGGTGAGATGTTTCTCTGGAAACCCACACGTTTGTTTCACCTTGCAGTTAAAAGAAAGAAACATTTCACAATTTGCTGAGATGTTTCTCTGGAAACCCGCAAGTTTGTTTCACCTGCGGAGTATTTCTAAGAGTATTTCAGAGATGATCGTTATCACTTGTATGAGAGAAATATTTTGCAAGAGACGATCATATTTGTTTCGCATTCGGCTTTCGCACAGGATACTTTACAAAAAAGGATATTTCACCGATTGTCTATAAAATTGAATGGAATTTTACCATAGATCCATTTACTACAGATAGCTGTGATGTTACAAAACACTAGAAGTATTGGGTTGGTGCATAGAAGATGGCGGTCCATTCAAACCTCATTTATTTCTCATATGAACAACATTAAGACTCAACATAAGCACCATTAGACTCTACAAGTCTTTCTTAATTTGTGGCCCAAAGGTGGATCCCACACTCTTAGAAAAAGAGATATTCCAAGTCGAAACAAATTTGCAACTTTTTTTGGATGTCTTTATTTGAATAAAATCTTTGTCCTT
>JADLIF010003338.1:0-29032 GCA_016648015.1 Steinernema khuongi
CCTTGCTTCGGCCTTACCTGTCATTCGACTCCCTGCCACGTCCATGCTCTTGGTCATGCAGCTGTAAAGAATGTCGACCTAAATGGGAACTATTCGTCACAGAATGTCTTCGCCTATTATGAGTGACCTGGAGGCGAAGGCCACTGTCGAGAGCGCCCTGCAAGAGATCAATCTCCGACGTGATGAAGCCGTATTTACAAACGGTGCCACGGATGAGGAGGCTAGTGTGAAAACGTAAGTTTAAAGCATATATGACCGAGCATAACCCCCGTATTTAGAGGACTTTCTGTGCCTCGTCGGCAATTTCCGGATGCATTGGTCGACGAGGACCTAATCGACACTAGCACAGTACCAACCGAAACATCATATGTACTGTTCTTTCAAGTACGGAACACTATCTCCATAGTCATTCAACTCTTATACCCTTTAGGTCCTTTTCCCATTCTTCGTCGCAGGATTCGGAATGGTGCTCGCGGGAATCGTGCTGGATGTGGTGCAACATTGGCCTTTATTCGCTCAAGTCCCTGAGATTTTCATCTTGGTCCCCGCTCTCTTGGGTTTAAAGGGCAATTTGGAAATGACACTCGCTTCACGTCTGTCCACTCTGGCAAGTCATATCGCTTAAATTCGCCTAACCTATTTAAAGGCGAACACAGGAAAAATGGACACAGCAAAAGATCGTCGGGCGATCATCCTGTCCAATTTGGCCCTAATTCAAACGCAGGCCATTGTAGTCGCCTTCTTGGCCTCGGCATTCGCCATTATCCTGGCATGGATTCCTCGAGGACACGTGGATTGGGCACATGCATCTCTTCTCTGTGCCAGCAGTGTCACGACAGCATCGCTCGCCTCTCTTGTGCTCAGCATAGTCATGATAAGCGTGGTTCTTCTGTCCAGAAGGTACAACATCAATCCGGATAACGTTGCCACTCCCATCGCCGCTTCCCTCGGTTTGTTCCCTTCTCCTGCATTTTTCGGACAGAACCCTTCTCAGGAGATCTCACCACGCTGGCCGTCCTTTCCCTTTCCGGGTCGTACTTCTTGAAAGCTCACTTGACTGAATCATGGCTTAACGTCATCGTGATTCTTGTGTTCCTCTCAATCGCCCCCTTCTGGGCGTATGCTTCCTCCCGCGATAGCACTGCCCTAGACGTCCTTGAAAACGGGTGGACCCCTGTCGTATTCAGTATGCTCATTAGCAGCGGAGGAGGATTTGTTCTGGAAAGTGCAATCCGATCGTATCCACAGATGGCGGCATTCCAACCAGTCATCAACGGCATGAACATACCGTAATCTTACACAAGTAATCGCTCCGTTTGCAGGAGTTGGAGGAAACCTGGCCGCTGTGCACGCCAGTCGTATTTCAACCTTCTTCCACAAGACTTCCCCTATCGGCACTTTACCCTTCAAATGGGAGTTAAACCGCTTTCACAGTTTTAACCGGGCCTTCTTCAGTTCCGGTATGTTATGACAAATAATCTCTTTGAAGAATTTTGGAGCCACGCACACTATAAAAATGTACTTTGAAATCGGATTACAATTATTCAGAAGTCATTACTTATTTTAGAATGGGACGCTCGCTCAGCCCGTGTGCTCATCTTCCTCATTGTGCCAGGGCATATGACGTTCAACTGGCTCATTCGTGTCCTACACCCCGGTGAGGCTCTGTCAAGCCCTCTCTTCACGAGTCTATACCTGGCAGCGGCTTTAACGCAGGTCACAATATTACTTTATGCATGCCAGTGGCTAGTTGCGGCAATGTGGAAGTATGAGATTGATCCTGATAATGCAGCGATACCGTACTTAACAGCTCTCGGAGACCTGTTAGGCACGATACTACTTACAGCCGCATTGGTGTCACTACATTACATCAACGAGGAAGAATTTGCGTAGAGGGATATATATATAATTTTAAATACGGTGGTTCGGTGATAGCGCTCTTAGTCATAATATGTGATAAATAAATTATTTTCGGTAACTTCAAACATGGTATGCAAGAAGGAAGCAATTGGATAAGGATCACCTATAAGGTGAACTTAAAAACAAACTCTGCAGTGGACGATACCCACCATCCAACAGATCTGAAACATTCCAACTTCTGGAACGTCTTAACAATGAATATAGTGAGCGACTTTGGCTTACATTGACATCCTATTTTACACACGTACAGAAAAACCTTTAAAACTACACATCAAACGAATATGAAAACGGTGATGCTACTTGCTGACGAAGAGGCTTCGTCCTTGACGATTTGCCCAAACAATGCGGCAACTGCAGGCCTTTACTTTTCGTTTGAAACGTCTCCAATACAGCGACCATTGCTCGTGTTGACGCAATTGCCGTTCCATTGCAAGTGTGAGCATGGTACCGAGAGCCGTCTTTTGCTTTTACCAATAAATCTATAAAGTTGAATCGTAAAAGCAGGAATGGACATTTTGCAACTTACTCAAACGACGTGCTTGGAAATCCGTACAATTAGATGCACTCGATACTTCACCAAAGATTTTTCTGCCAGGCATCCAGGCCTCTATATCGAACTTCCGCGACGCAGGTGCGCCTAGTTCTTGAGTGGGCATATCGAGCAAGCGGCAATGCACTCCAAGATCATCAAAAATTTCACTTTGAACGTCCACTATAGCATCCAATTCATTGTCACTTTCCTCTGGCTTACAAACCACAAACATTTCAACCTACAAGAACAAACAAGACATAATTCAAACCTATATCATTCCAACTTTACCTTGGTGAACTCGTGGACGCGATAGAGCCGTGCCTCTGCTGATGATTTCGAAACTTCTGGTCTGAAGCATCTGCTAATGGCGACCAGGCGCAATGGTAGATCCTCTTCTCGGACTATGCGATCGCGCACTAAAGCACTAATTCCCATTTCTAAAACCATCGTTTCTTAACAGAACATGGAAAAGCTTCAAACCTGCAGTTCCAGAAAGACACATATCGGAATTCTCGTTTAAAACGTATTGAATGTTTGTGTGTCCCGAACGTTGAACAAGCCCACAAGCGGCTGTCACCTTCTTTTCAACCAGATCGGGAACTATAACAGGTCTAAATCCTCGAGCGACCACCTTCTTGAATGCATAATCCAACAGCTGCTTCTCCAAATTTGATAAACCACCTTCAAATAGCTTACATTAACGGCTTAATTAACACATGCTACTTACCAATAAATGCATAACTGCGGTTACCAGCTACTGCTGTGGGGAAGAATAGCGAACGCCATCCCTTCACCAAAGTCTCTGCGGTAAGAAGCCGTCCTTCACGCTTCTCTGGCCCTAACGTTTTTACTGTTCGAGCGGCAGATTCATCGCCTTCAGGAGCTTCGTCGTGCGAAAAATTCGGGATCAGGAGTGCTTCTTCGTATAACTTATCCCATAGCTGTAGGTATTTTTCCTCTGCAAGCACTACATCCTCGTATGCGGCCAGGTTGAAATTCGAGATTTCTTTCCACGCCGAATGCACTGCATCGATATCGCCGATGCCTTTCCGGGAAGCGATGTTCTGTTTTATCACGGGAAGATTCACTTCGTCCAGAAGATATTCAAAGTCCAGCTCAGGACGCACAGATGAGCGCGCTGATGTGGCCACCGATGTGCACGCAAATCTCTTCAATATGGAAAAGGTGAATCTCGAAGTACATAGCATCTGCAAACAAAAGTAAACGGAATAGTCGGCTGGTATATACGCGAGATACGGTAGCTCCGAGACAGTAATGCACCGCAGATGGGTAAACATAAACATAAACAAATACGAGAGAATAAAACGGCAGTGTATGCAACACACGAACAAAACATACATAAAACAGACAACAAGTGTGGGCAGCCTTATCAGCCACATTGACAGGTAAATGACAACCTATTATTTTGGACGCTTCTTCTTAATGATGTATTTCTGATAATACATTAAAGCGTTATCGACCAGCTCTATGATCGCCTCCATCTGAAAAATGTTCTTACTTGAATCATGCAAAACATATAGAAATCACTGACATTGTGAGCTCCGTACTCCGCCTCGAGTGGGACCAACGAAACCGCGCGGTACTTCTTCAGTGTCTCAACACGCTCCTTGAGCTGAAACGCACTATATTTTAGTAAACTACTAAATATTATTTTTGCACATATAAGATTAAGAGCTCGCCATCGCACGTTTTCAGCCTATCTTCACCGTCATCACGACATAGCACTCACCGTCTTCTCCATATCTGCCGAAAGAGGTGGAAACACGTCCCAGAAATGCTTAACAAGTTCGTAGCACGAATCATTAACGGCCATCAATTCAACCACTTGGTTACGATTCAGATCTGCCGGAAGACGGGGTTTGTCCATTTCAGCCTTGTTTTTAAGTTTGCCCTTAGGAATGTGAAAGGGGTCGTTCCCGGATTCCATGACAGCTTTAAAGCGTTCTAAGTGATCAGTCTGAAGAGGGAAAAAATTGCCAAACATCGATTATCTGATAAAACTACTTACAGTGTGCTTACGTTTGTTAATGCGAAGCATCAATGATCGGATCCTCTCAGCCTCTTCTTTGGGGAGAGTCTTTTCAGTAATGTTCGCAGCTGTATTTAAATCAACACCTGCAAGGTAGCGTTCCATATCTGTATTATCGGGAACCAGCATCTCGCCATCCACGACAATGTCCTCGTTGTCCAATACGCTTTTACTGGATTCATTAACGTTTAGGTTCTGAAAATTTCCGGAATTACGAGCAGCAAAATTATGGGATAAACGTACACTAGAACCAGGCTTGTCCTCATCAAACAGAGAAGCTTTGACAGAAATAGAACTTTCTGAAGTGTTTCCCTTTAGAAGCTTGTCCCATCGATCACCAAGTGCTGTCTGCAGAATCCGACCAGATTGATAATTACAACGTCGAATAAGCAGTGATTTGTGCGAATCGCGTTTGTTGGCGACTTGATCATCTTCCTAAACTGACTGACACAAGTCAGTATATACCTGAATTGTAAATTACCTGAACTTTAAGGATTCCAAGGTCATCCTGCAGAGAATTTTTATCCAGAGCTTTCTTGACATAAGCTTGTAGCAGTATTCGTTCCATGTCTGTATACGTCACGAGGAGTTAAAGTAGGAGTTAATTGTATGTAATACAGAGCTTACCAGCGTCGTCAGATTGTATGCAAGGAAGAAATGGGTCGTTCTTCTCTGCAGCAGAAGAACCCACGGGACGATCACGATTGAAGTAGTACGAGTGGAAGAACTTCTCCCAAAACTTTTCCTTAGTATAGGTTTTCGGCACCAATTCATTGTAACGCTTCTCCACTGAAAACAAGAAGAATTGAATTTGAATGAACGAAAACAGCAGTTACCAGATGGGTAGGTTTTGAATATACTTTTAATCGCTTCTTGTGTTAGATTTAACTTTAATCCGTTGGTCCCTTCAGCTTGAGGGAGCGATGAAAGAAAGGAACCTGATACACCAACCTCACTTTCTTTCATCTTTTCATCCTAAAAAAGAAATAGCATACTTTTTGTTAGGACAATTAATAACTAACTTCCTTAAGGTGGTCGTGCCAAAATTCCTCCGGCTTCATCAGCTTAGTGAGAACCAAATGTCGATATAGATCTTGAAGGTGCTTGCTTTCAGCCAGCAGTTGTTCCTTTTTAGGCGTTGATTCCTCCACTTGGCTAATAAGCTTAAGATTCATAATAGGAAGATAAAACGGGAAAATCCTACATACGTTTGATACAGTAGCTCCTTGCTGTGCGAGGAGTTCTTGCAATAATTCAACTAGTACATCACGTTCGGCCAACAGCTCATCCCTTGTACGATTCGGGTTAACAAAGTTGAAGGAGATCGAACTTCCATTCCGGAGCACAAATTGAATAGCCACTGACTTGGGAGAGCGAGAAACCCTTTGACCTGAAGATACACTGTATCAATAATTTGGGAAATTTCACATACGATCAACGTCGAATAGAGAAACTGCAAGGGTTGGAGACTTTTCGTGTTCATTCCACTCAATGCGATCCGTATATAGGTGCAAAGTGCCCACTGGCTTCTTCTCAGAAGAAATACGCTGAGAAACGTGATCAACGGTTAAGAGCAGCGCTTGTAACGGAAGCTGCTGATCAGTTGACATCGTTTAGGATACTTCTCAGAATCGCTTACCGAGATGGTGACTGGCGACTGAAAGGAGGAGAATACAATGCAATGTACAAGGAAGGACAGACAGACAGACTCGGCAACCGAAAGGCGAGAGTCGTGAAGATAAGCAATCGTGTTGAGACAATCCACAAACGTATGTGATTCGGTCAGATCTCCCGTACTAAACCTACTGAATCTCGAAAAGGGTGCCGCAAGAGATGATCGCAGGATGCGAGTCTTCTAGAGCCTTAGTAGCTTTGCTAAGATTCTGGATGCGGTATTAGCATTCCCGACGATGTTGTAGGCTCGATAGCAAGGTAGATGATGCATTCCGGGGGATCCTTGCAGACGGGCACATATTCCTTCTGTTAGGTGCTGTAGTTCTCAGATTCTGGCTCCGATGAGCTGTAGATGTCGTGGTTCATCATGATTACTTTCTGAATTATACGATTCTGTAGCACTGCGCTCACAAACACCAGCTGGTATGGTGGAATCACACTACCTGTGTTGTTCCCGGAGGAGCTGTTGAGAAGAACGGTCGAGGTGCAAGTGATGTCGATAACAGTCTGACTGCGGTCGAAACAATTTAGACAGCGAGAAGACTCCCTTATATGGTCTCAGTAGTGTCTCACAGACACAGATGTCTCACAGACAGATAAAGTGTAGACAGACATGCACCGTGCTACAGTACTTCTGGGTTCCAGGGAGTTAAACGATTGTTTTGCCACAGATCGTTGATATGCCAAATTCGCCCACCAAACGGTTCCCCGAGAAGTATTGATAGATTCAAGACTGTGTCTTTCAGGAAAACGCGTCAGCATTATAAATTTTCTTGTTGCTAGGTAATGATCTATGTTGCATTAAACACTGGCTGACCCCTACAAGCATGGACGACACAATTGATACCTTCGCCCAGAATGTTAGAGTCGTCAGCGATGGATCCGATTAGTGGATATATTCTAGCACGTATTGAGGGTGTTCAAAAACGAACATTGGTAACAGGTTCCATGTTTGGCGTTATGTTAATTCATCGCGTGCAGCCGAACTGATCAGCCCAGTAAATGGAGCAGTCACATGTTATGTTTACTTCTTGCTTATCTTTTGAACCATTTTCATAAATTTCTCTGTCCTAAAAGACTGTGGAAGAGAATAAGAGCAGATATAATTGTAGTACCTCTACATCTAACATATCTTCGTTGGAAACCTTGATTGCCGTTAAGTGAATGTCCCAATTTGCTACTTCAATTACGGAAGACTCTGTTGAAGCACGCACTTCTGTGCGAGAACGCACGCTTCAGTGAGTGAGGTAATCGCTGTCAAACACAGGTCAATCAGGAGCCCATTTACGCCACTCGTTTGTGAGTAAAAGGCAAGAAGAACAAATCCAGTTTCCCTTTTTGCCATCCTTCGTTGGCAAACAAATAATTCCGACAGAGGCAAAGCGCCGAGCCGAGAGAAAATTCGTATTCATAGATTGACGAAAACACATCGTGATCAGACGTAACTGATAATTGACAACAAATTGGACAACTTCCTTCACTCATACGTGGGGCATAAGGGCAGTCGGTTGCCCGCAGCCCATCCTCCGGTGCAGTAGCATCCATTGAACTCCTCTTCACCTACCGATCGCTCGCTCTTTGAATCAGAGAATCGGGCATTTGTTTCCGCGCTACTAATCCGGGAGTTAAGTCAGGAGATTGGCGCGGGACGGTGTTTGTTGACGCTGTGAAGAAACTATCGACCGAGGTCTTGCCGGGCGAACAACGACTACCCAGGGCAACTCTTTCCGGTAAGAAGGTACATGGGCAAACGCTCCTGTCCACGTTTGATTATCATTACGGTCTGAGAAGGAGCAAACATAGAAGCAAGTGCATTCAAACAGGGAGTCCAATGGACAATAAGTCATGTTTTCGCGCTTCTTATAAAACATGCAAGTAAAAAAGGGTCCTTCCGTCTAGAAACATCTCATATATTTTACGTATATTCTAAAAACCATTATCATACATATATTCTAAAAACCCTTAAGCCAGCTTCATGTTCTTCAAGCGTGAACTGTAGATGTTGAATGTCACAAAAGGTATAAACACTCATTTGGGCATAAGTAGATGTTAACTCCGTTGACTTCCACTTGAATTGCTCCTCAAGAAATTTTAAACAGGACAGGTCGGAAGAAAGACATTGCTTCCACACGTTGGACTGGAACATAAGCAAACGATTGGTCACAGATACAAGATACAGGATCTTGGGGGAACGTTGCTCGCAGTTTGTGTGTATAAGGAAGTTTGAATCACCTCGTTCGCCCGCTCGAAACTTTCCTTTGATCCCTTTGTGGCGAGGAATAGTGAAACGGAGAGTTTATTTGTTGATCGCCCACGTTCACTCGGAGTCATCCGTTAACCCGTTTCACCTTTTCTGAATGAGGTAGCGATCCCCTTTTTGGACGCACGCATAATTCCCCGCGCCCTTTCCTGCACCACTTTTTGCACCCACGACAGGAAAGAGAATGAATGGTTTTCGTCGATAATTTGGGAATGAAGTTTATTTAAAGCTGAGCACGGCCTTGCCAACCCGCAGTGTGTGCAAGTTCGGGTGACGCCGCCGACCGACGACCGCTTGTTAATCCGTACGGTATGCAGTTGCAGTGAGTAAACGAGACGAGGTGGAAACGTTTTAGGTGGAGGAGGAGCTTCCGCCCAAGCTATAAGCATGAGACGAGTAGAGTTGGACCGCAGAGTTCGCTGGAAAAGTGGTAACACCAGCGAGTCTTCAGGCGAACGTTTAAGTACTTATCAGCATTGTCTATTCAGTGGGTTCGGATTTACATCGGCACTATCAAAACGACGCTAAGATGGCCAGTTCACTTCCCCTGTCCGATTTCGGTCTGAACACCGACGACATTCGCTATTTCCACATGGACTCTGTGGTTCAGGGTCGTGGTCCCAATCGCCTCAAGTATCTGGACATGGAAGGTAAGCACTGCGCAAATAGAGTTCGGAAGTGCAGCCGCCGTTGTGTTTAGGCAGATGGAAGCTCAGCGGCAAGAGCATTCCTTACATCTCTGCCGCGTTCAACCACCTGCAGCGTCTTAACGAGGCATCTGTTCCTATTAGGGTACGGTAGAACATTTTAAACCGCCTATTCACTCAACTTCCAGGACCTCGACCGTGCCCCGCTGAACGCAATTGGAATGGTGTCTTGGAACTCAACTGCACGCACTCCTGAAAAGACAGAGAAAGTTGCAAAGAAAGGTTCCTAATCTGTTTTCCGACTGTAGATTTCAAATGTGTTCTTTAGAATTGACGATTTTAAAGCCGGAAGTTGAGATCAAGGAGGTAATTCCACCAAGCCCTCGAGAACCGGTGCCGCATCGCTCCGCAGGATACGGTAAGTACTCTCAGGTGTCCGTCCGTTGCACAGCACCGCTGCACACAGGCCTCGCCCACCAAAAGCGAAAGCTTTCTATGCCCGACCGTTCTCGCAGTCCATCTGTGTCGTCGCGAAACGAATCTCCCATACATGATTTCGACAAGTTCGCCAAGTACCAGCGTAAAGGTGACCGTTGGATTCTGGTCGACAGCAGCAACAGGAACCCACACCTGACGGTTGACACCGGCTTCCGCAGTGCGTCCACACCTTCCCCACACTTTAGTAGTCCCGACAGCGGGATCGGAAGCTGCCAGACAACCCCCTTCGTAGTGAACAACAATGAGCTTAATCGGGACCTCCTTAAAACCAAGTCTAGGCTAAGATCCGTGTCCACGAAAGTAGGGGATTTAGTGGAAAGACTAAGAGCAGAGGCACTCGAGAGTAGAGAGGAAGGAGTGACAGAGGTTAGGGACGAAGGTGTAGAGTCCGGGATGGAGACCGAAAGTGATGAGTGCGACAAGGAGGTGCAATGGATCTTAGTGGATGAAAAAGTGTCTTTAATTAGGGTGGAAGAAACGGAATACTATTATGACTAATCTAATCTAAAACTTATTGTGCTGTAGTTGTACTTTATAGTTAGCATAAATTGTACTTCACTACAGCCTCTCGTTATGAAGACATAAACGACGCCGCCACGTAAATTGCGTGCTATTATTCTTTTTAACGGAAAATAGTAGAAAAGGGCAATTATTTTTTACGCAGATTTCTGATTCATTTCCATTTAGTTCTTATCTTTCATCTTAATCTTTGGCATGCATTGAACCCAAAATCTTGATATTCCTTCGTAGCCAATACCAAACGATGGGGTCGAATAGTCTCATCACGAGGATCCTGTGGAAGAGTATTTCCGAGCCGTGTACATCCTTTGTTTTCGAGTTTAAGATTCATGTGGAACCTACTGAGGATAGAGCGTAGCGAAATCAATCCCTACTCGAATCGTACCCACCTTTTTGATATTATTGCCAGCGCACAACGCGCCGAAAGATAAATATGGAGTTTTGTGCAGTTGATACTAAAACGGTACAGTGACAATGTTGTGGAGACTGGAGGCTGGCAAAGTGGAGCAATCATTAAGCAACGACTCTTCGAGCACACTCCTCTTTTGCTGTTGTTCTTTATCAATTGTTCAATGGATTTCAGACTCGACTACAACATACGGATCTCCGCGTGATCACGGTTACATCTCAAACGATGATCGACACAGCTCCGGCGCGCCCAGTCCGAAGGACAAAACATCAGGTTGGCACTTTGAGTGCTTCTGCAAAGAAATTATGAGTTTAGAAGTCATCAACCGTCTTCCACATCGAACGCAGGCGCTCTCCCCGCGACCCACTCCGCGAATTGCTCACGACAGCCAATACGATCCCACTTATCTCAATCCTGGTAAGGTCATAAATACGATTGTACCGTACATATTGGTCACATTAGATCGTCAATACTCGGACGAGTTGAGCATAAGTGTGAAAGACACGAGCAAGTATTACGCAGAAAAGCCGATTGCTAGCTACCGCGATCAGTACCTCCGCAAAACCTACCATGGCAGCCCGAAGTCCACCGGTAGCACGGACTACTCATCTGGGTATATTAACGTACTTACGGATTTCATTAAGAGGACGATTTCAGCTCAGAACAGAACTCGCCTAATAAGCGAAGCCCCCGCACCGCCGAGGAGTATCTTCTGGAGGCGTACCACTATAAGTCCACTCTGCGCGACGAACCTCGTCGCTCTCGATTGGACTGGTCGCCACGCTACTAAACTCTAGCCCTAAATAGCAATCTCCCGTACTGCCTCAGTGCTGCTTCGCTTCTTCAGGATTCCCATTCATATCGCAATCTGTTCTTCTCTTGTGTCTACGTTTTGCGCGTACATAAACAGCTTAATCGTTCCATATCCCATTTCTAGATCAAAAGGCATGAATGAATCAATCAAACTACTAGATCAGGGAGAACAGGCAGACAGATCCAATCTCGACGAAAATATTCCAAGAAAAATTTTCACTCCGTGGAGTCTCAAGGACTCGCGACTAATCGCGAAGATCGCCGCAGTGTTGTTGCTTGGTGCTTTTTTGTGGAAATATCTGTAAGCAAAATTTGCATAAGAACGAGATCTATGGAGAAAGAAGACTTACCATTAGAGAACAGGATTCATTTGTTTTCTAGATGTGAAACTGCTAAACATTGAATGATGAGACTGAATGCTCCTCACGACGAAAGAAGCCCGGACGGTATTGACAGAAAAGTTTTAACTCGCTTCGCACATAGCTCAACAATAACAATAACAATAGCACAACAAATACATTTACATGCGCTTCACACATCCACGACAGCGTTCTTCTTCCATTCCATCGCGAATCGGAGCACAGCTTCTTCGAACTCCAACTTCCTTTCATCGCAGATCTGATCATGGATTCTCTCCATGTAGAGCAGGAAGGGCGTCATACCAGCTTTCGTGTAGGTCGGCGCAATGAAATTCTTCGTGTAGATGATGGTATCCATGGTGAGGGGCTCGGAGCTGTTCGGGGACGTCCTGAATATTAACAATTAGTTTGCAACAAGGAAAGGCGAACTGTATTAAAATCTAGCGCGAGTAAGAGGCAATGGGAAAATCAACAATGCGAAGACTGTGATTCCTGCAGCGATTTGTCTTTCATCCATGCATTTCCCTATAGGATGCCTGTTCTGCTGCAAAACCATCGCGCGGCGTCGTAACCGTGCCGGAGACGGCCATCGCCGGACGGTTTCTTGCTGGTGGCGATCTTTGCAATAAGCAGGAAATGATCACTAAAGTGGATATACAGCCTCCCAATGCATACTCTTCGCAACTGCTGCAGGCATTCGCCTGTCGATACGAGTGAGCGCCGGTGAAATCCGACGGCGATGTACGGCAATCATGATCATCCAGATGATACTGGTGCGTCCGAAGACGAGGATGAAGAGATCGGCGAGGTTGACGCGGAGGACCCGGAAGATGTTGTCGATGCGGAAGACGACGATCCCTTGGATGGAGTGGGTTGACGCTCCATCTTCTTCACATCGCGGACCAAGGTGGCAG
Source organism: Steinernema khuongi (assembly GCA_016648015.1). NCBI lineage: Eukaryota > Metazoa > Nematoda > Chromadorea > Rhabditida > Steinernematidae > Steinernema > Steinernema khuongi. Next base: position 12,596 of record JADLIF010003338.1, read on the forward strand.
CGGTCGCAGACATCGTGGAGTCAAATGACTCGTTCTGGCCATTTGCCTCTTATTTATAGCTTGAGTCAGACACCTGTCTACTTGGGCTGACCGTCTGGAAAATGAGAGCTATCTCTGTCTAGTTTGCAATTGTCTCATTCGGGGGAATGTTCGTTTGCTGCAGTGGTCGTCGACGGTCAGCGGTTTCCCTAGGCGATAGGTTCTTGATCAACAGTAACATTGGTTGCGCGAAACCTCTGTCAGAGGTGTAATTCTACTCCCAGAGGTGTTCAATGGCACTTCGTAATATGCTGACGTCTCTATGGATGGACGGTAACGTCTGTAGGACAGAAGTTCCGTGAATCAGCTGTTCTTTTGGCCTGGCAAAACCTTCATAGACACTTTATTATTCTCATGGTAACTTCCATCTTCAACTCGTTAGATTTAACGTCGGTTTTCGTGAGATACAACAACAAGTCACAAATAATATATTCAAAAACAGGTCAATCAGATAACGGACACAATCAGATTCGGGTGGTAAACTAGAGACTTTAAATACATAATGCATGGGGTATGTACAAATGGGAAATAGGCTGGGGAAATGTCTGAAGATTCAACGATTTGGTGGGGGAAACGGAGAGCAGAATACTAACATGCACCGGCAAGAGCCAACTTTTCGAGAACCCGTGTGTTCAAGAACAGTCTGCGTTGTCCGAGCGAATACAACGGAACATCCATGATGAGCTCGGACAGGAGAGTGAGGAGCGACGGGGACGGTCATACGGAGCTAAGACCTTCGAACCCGGCGTGCAGACCTAAACGGTTTCTGAGCGCAGCGGTCGCGCTTCGTCGGTAGGTAAATGACATCGTCGTGGCGTAGATGACACCGTCGTCACGAACAAGCGACAACGGGACTTCCACATTGTTCTGGTCGAGGTAGGTGAAACTCGTGCTCAGTTCATGTAGCGGAGGAACAATACAGCTGATCAGATCCTTACTCCTAGATGGCGAATAGTTTTAAACAGCCCTCTTCACTGTTGCCAACCTGTATATGGTTTCTGTCGGGACCGAGCCAAACCACACTTTCAGATTCGGGTTGAAGTCGCTGCCACACAGGTCGAGACGACCTTCTTCGTGCTCGCCATACTTCTCGAGACCGGACACGACGGGCACTGGGTTTATCGGTCGCTTCACGGGGCCCATGGCTTCGAAGAAACGATACTCTGCCTTATCGGTGGAGATGATGGTCCATGCCGCGCCGTCGACGATCTGATGTCTGTGCTCCCCAATGATTTGAGCCTTCAACAGAGGTGTTATCTTAACCTTTGGACAATGATGCGCCTACTGTGTGCTGAATAATCCGGTCCTGCGAGAGGCACAGATAAGTGTTGGCCTTGTCGTCCAATTGAAAAGCGCATTTGTGGAGCTGACTGACAGGCTCCTCCACCGACGAAGGGTCCAGTACGACGTTCTGCTTGTCAACTTTCCGAATGCGCTGAAAATTTTTCCCATTTTCCTAGCTATGTATGACAAACGTACCAGTCTTGGCAGAGCCATACCCGTAACGCTGTCGACCAGTTTGACCATGGCTCCGTAGTAGACGAAGCCATCTTTGACGTTGAAACTCGCAGTTTCGTCCCTTCCATCTTCTTCGACTAAGACATCCAGTGAATAAAGAGACAAAGTGGATTGGACCTACTCAGATGGATGGTGAAGGCGCCCCATTTCGTGGAACTCGCATGGAAGTTGCTGTTCTCCACGTGGAGGTATCTCGTGCTCACGGTCTGTGACCTTAGTCGATTGAAAAGAGCCACCTTGGTGCCACTAGCTATGCACAGATACTTGCAATCGGTGCTTTTCATGGACTGCTTCTTCTTTGACGGCTTGCTGATCACTTTTATCCTTTGCGAGTAAAACGTTCCGATGTCGTGTGTGTTACCGTAGAAGATCTGCACGAACAGTTCGAAGTACTTGCGCTTATCACTGTCGCTGATGAAGAGCGTTTTCGCAGCACAATAGTCCTGGAAAAAGAAGACAGGTCAAAGGGCACTTCCTGTTTCCAACCTACCTTCCCGTTGATGTCCAGCGCTTGCTTCTCCTGTTCGGAGTGTCCGATACCGATGAAGCCCGTCAGCTCGGTGGCTTGCGCGTCGTCGGCAGGTACGAACTTGCTCAATTCGGCGTCGCTGACTCCTTTCTGCTGCATCAGGGCTTTACACTCCTTGTACAGCTGTTCCATGGCCCTTTTCTTGAGCTTCCAGCCCTCGCCTTCGAGGTATATGCATGGTGGAGGGCAAAAGAACCTGAATCAATAGGCCCCGGTTAATCTCTCAAAATGTCTCATTATATAATCCGGTGTTAGTCTACTCGATCCCATTTGCCCCGCTAATCCTCCGACCGCGGCGAACGCTACCGTATGCTTAGGACGCAATCGTTGACAAGGAGTAAGCAAAAATATTTTCGAAATGTCAAATGTAATTAACTCCTTATGATTACTTTCCCACGTGCGCCAAGTAACCAAAGATGAAATGCTGTCCCTTGTAGAAGCGAACTTTAATTAATTAATATCGAACAAAGCCACGGTTAAAGTGCTCCGCGGCGCCCCCGTTCCTCGTTCTCGGAATTTGAACGGTAATGCCAGCCGCTACAGTATGCTCCCCGCCTACGGCAGGGTGTGTTTTCTGAAAGAACTGTCTTCGGGGAAGCGGCTTTTGGCGGCAAGATGAAACAGATGGTCGCCTGAACGGCGCACCCTCCGAAAGCTCTTCCCATGACGCGTAGAGAGGGCGCGCCGCGGCCATGTGTGGCTTACGGTAGATTGAGTGCGGAGGGAAACGGGACGAACTATGCGCTATCTGCCGGGAATGCGGGCGCCGACAAAAGGCTGATTCATGAAATTCTGCTCTAACGCATTCAGGCTTTTTTTGCGCCACGGGCGACTGTTGGTTCGGTTAGGGGAAAGGCGAGGGCAAGCAGCTGTGCGCGGCAAAATAAGCGGAGCAAACAAGCTAATTGTAACACATGGTCCACACCTGAGCTGATCGACTCTCGATTGCGCGATGTTTGACTTACCGTTTCTCATTGCCGTACGACTTCTGGGCGACCTTTGCATGGAAGATGGTAACCGTGCAGTCGAACTTCGCTGGGTTTGCAAGGTACTCTTGCATGCGCTCCCTTAGAATGAAAACGGTAAAATCCGGAAGCAGACATGTTACAGTACCTGGTGAGGGCGGATGGATCCGGAAGAACCATTTGCATGGCATGCGGAACGCCACCATATCCATTTGAAACGGAGAAAGGATCGAATTGCAACTGACTAAATGCGGCGGCCGACGTCGAGGAGGAAGATGGAGGCGCGCAGAAGGAATCTATAAATCGAATTGTGAAACTGAAAACGTCCTCTGAAATGCTGGTACCGATATTCATCATTGGGTGCGAGTGGGGAGAGTAAAAAAACGGAGGATGTTGAGATGGTGCGTGTGAATTTACAAAATGGGACGCCGCCTGAACCTGAGGCGGGAGCGAAAGCGGTCCCGGTGGCATCCCGTGGGCTCCGCTGAACGCAGTCGAGTTTGCCGCATTCCAGAGAGCGTTCTGCTGCATGTACTGAGGGTTCTGAAGCAGTTGTTGCGCTTGATGGTAGTTGTACGGATAAGCTGGACTTTCACTCGGCGACGACGGCATTTCGTATTTGAGGAACTTGGGAGGGTCAGAGCCGTTGTATGTGCTGGACAGCGCAGCTTTCGGTTCATTTTCCGTGACCGGTGACGGTTGATTGTGCGGGGCCGCGCTACTACCGAACGGGTAAGGTGGGTTGTAGCCGACGGCGGCATTAGCTGCCACGGACGGATAGAAGGAAGACGCGGAGGAATAGCTTCCAGGGAGGCCGTTCAAGTCGCCCAAAGCCGGGAGTGGAGGCATGTTCGAAGACGCTCCTCCGCTTGGCCCGATGCCGCCGCCAACGACCACGGCCACATCAGAACCTGCTGTGGAGCCCATGGGCGGAGGGGACGTGGCGTAATCCATAAAATTCGGAAAAACCGGCGAGTGTGTGACGGAAATGCCGAAAATCCCAGGGATTCTCCCACCCGAAACAGCAGCCGAGAAGGTACGGGAACTCCGGCGAGATGGATGTTTTCGAGTGAATGGTTCCCACGGGTCGACCAGTCCACACGACTTCGCCAGCAAGTTCCTGAGTGGTGGAGTGCTGGCCGCTGAGGAGAGGCTAAGAAGTCGGCGTGACCGTGAAGCGACCTCTTAGGAAACGAGGAGTGGCGGATATCGAGGTGGATACGGTGTCCGCTGGCCGGTGAATACTAGTGAGTAGAGTGCTCTACAGCCAGCTAGCTATAGATGGCTGTGAGCAGCTTGTCTTTGCCGAATAAGAAATCTTGAAGGGCGGAGTCGAAGGGAGCGTCGAGCCGCGATGATGGTGGCCGTGTTGGCGTCGTAGCGCGCCCCTGAGTGGTGCTGAGGACCGAGACAGCCGGAAGGGACTCGCGCAGCGTGTGCTGCTGTCTATTTGTGCTGACAGCGTTTGTCCAAATCCACTTCTCCGACGCACAGATGACAATTTTCACACGGTTAAAGATCCCCTTAACGTGTCGTCTGTAGAGTAGAGCGCGCGCAAACTCTCGCCTACCTACTTATTGATGAGCCCCGTCGGCGGATTCGCCGGATGCCACTGATTGGAGCAAAGCTTGCGGCGGTCAGTCACTTCGGGGGAGGCGGCAAGTTACGCGCGGAGGTATGGTAGCGTGCAGGGAAGGAGCGCACGGCGTTGCACAGGCACGGCAAATGGTTTAATAATTCAGCAAACGAAAGACAACATGAGCGATTCGATTGAGTTTTCTTGAACGATCACAGGAGCAAGGCGGCTACGTTGCATGACGAAAGAGACGATCGAAGCAACAATATGTATCGCCCTGTGAGGGTGCACGAGACGGGAGCGAAGGAACACCTCGGAGGGTGCACAACTGTGGAAGCAACGTTCGCAAATTGGTCGATTTGCGATTCGAGATATGAGGATGTGAAACAAGACTGACAATTAGGAGTACATTACAGACACTAAACCGTAATTGTCCCATTGATGTTGCTCTTTTCCACGGCGGCGCTTGCTACTGCTCGCCTTATCTGCCCGCTTATCGAAGAAACAGTTCGGCCCAGCTGACGCTAGCTGGCGTGTGCCACTAACGGGACCACTATTTCGACGACACTCACAAAACAAAGCTTACGCAATGCGTGCACCATCAACGGCTTAGTGCGCGAAGGGATAAGTACTAAGTAGGTCGCAATATGGCTCACTCGGTGACCTCAGTTGCCCTCTTCGCCTCCTCAAGTGAGTGTCATCCATTAGTGCGAACAATGTTTTCTTCCAATCGTCTCGCTTGCATCACCGACGCTGCTTGCGGTGCGCTCTGCACCGCCATCAGATAAAAACCCCTCTGTTGTGTTTTATCTCGCCTTTCGGTATCGTCCACGCTACTTCCTTCTCGCTCTCTTTTCTTCTACTCCGTGCTCCCCTGCAAGCCAACATGCGTTTCTACCCCAAGTTGCCATCCGTGTCAGACGTGAAAGCCGCGGAACGCCGACGCGCGCGACGCGCGAACGAAGTAGGCGATTGGTGGCGCCCGACGAGTGCCGATATACGGTAGCGCCACGCCCCCTTGACTGCAGTGGTTCTCGGAAATAATTGATTAAGGGCACACTGCGTAATTAAAACATAGGCATATCTGAAGGGGTCTGACAAGGAACGAGGTGCTCGAGTTCGAGTTCTAGGGATAGCCGGGAAAATGCGAGAACAAGCAACAGGTACATGCGAAGGAGCCATCATAGGAGTGGCCTGAGGCAAAAGTCCACGGGAGTATCGGGTTGCACTGTCGAAGCGGTGTGCACCGAGCGAGGAAGTGGGCCCGGTCTGTAAAACGCCTTTCACACCGCCTAATTACGCCAAACCAAAAACAGTGCAAAAATCACACGATGAGTCAAAGGCATGGCCAGTCCGCAAAGCAACATTCCCGCTTGTGAACGGCGCAGAAGGCGCTGTACAACCGAATCGGAAACTTTTATTTTGACGAGAGCGTCGTGTTGCCACGAGATGAGGACGGCTCCACCAAATGCATAAGTGAAAATGGTCCTGCCAGGCTTACCCTACCCAGCTCCCTTCCCTCACATAATTGTGGGAATGAGAAAATTCACATCCATGGGGCAAAATCGTCGGGCACTAAATCTAGCATTCGGAGCCCAGTTCTCGCCTGCGGCAATGGACTGATCACAAGGCGCTACGTGCTGTCGTTAGATGTTACTTAGATTTCCAAGATGTGGATAAATGTTCGAGGAACGGTCCTGTTTTCGGTCGCTAAGCACCATCTCAACATCTTCTCATGATTTCGTGGATTTTGATTGTTTAATTAAATTAATAAGGAAGACGTACCAGAATGCGACGTCGACGGGTTTACGGTCTCTGCAGAGTGGCGACTTCGTTTCGCAGCGGAGTCGTCGTCTGAATAATGGTCTGGTGATGCGGATCCTCGCTTTTTACCCATGTTAGACGTTTCTCTGGATGTCGCGACGGACGAGGCGACTGGCATAGAAATGTTCGCTATTCTTCTCAATGATTCGTGGGTCAAAAGGTTGGCAGGGAGAAGCTAAAGGGATGAGTTAAACATGATGCGTAATTATGCACAAGCGACGGCGGATTAGAACTGTGCATGTATGTTACTGGAAAACCGCGCCTTTTAGGTGAGACCTTAGCAGAAACCAACATGGGCATTGCAAAGGCTCGGACTGCATCTACGCTAAGCGTAATTTCGTAAAATATTTAGCTTTAAAGAACCTCATTTGCATTAATGTAACTTTATCCAAGGCCGTGTTTAAACTCCAAAACACGCAAATGCTTTTATAATGTGAGAATTTCAGTTTTTGCTGGTGAAAGGCAAAGTAAATAACGAGTGACCTCCTTCTTCCAAGTTTTCACGGTCTAGTGAAAACAGATACATTAGTCATCGACTTTCTCAACATCGTAAGTGTGTGAAAGTTAGCACATTGTGCGTTGCGAGGGGTGCAGTTCTTCACAGAGTCGATTTTTTCAACCTTACCTGTTGCATAAGAGTCGCGGCAGCCGTTTGTTGCAGAATTTGGTTTGTGGACATCGTAGGCCAAATCATGGCTTGTTTGGCCAACAACTCGACGATGGCATCTGGCAATGCTTTTGACGAATCCAGAGGGTTTTGGTGTAACGGAACCTACAATCCTTTGGTCAGCAAGTATCAAGCAAAAAATGGTGATATCTTCCCAGGGTACCGCCGCTTCTCTTATGATCCGAAGAGCACGTTGCGCAATTAGCGATAACTGTGAACGCTTCCTCTTATGACGCGGGTCGCAAACCGCGATATTATGACCGATTAGAACGATCAGTATCGATGTCGCAATCGAATTTGTTGTTGATGTCGTAATTTTTTGTTGTTGCAGATATCAGATAAAAAAAAGTTAAACTCCGTTAAACCACGAAGTATATACACTGAGAAACGCCTAGATAGTGCGACGGGGTAATTTATTTGTGTAAATTCTAAAATTCTTTTAAACAAAAAAATTTTTAATTTTTCCTACGTCTTTCGAGATATTCCCTGTAATGAATGATTTTTCCACGCTTTTTTGTCTTCTTTTAGATTTACACTACAAGTCACTGTGATTTTCCAGTAAAGCACCATCAACTTTGACGTCGTCTCCCTACAATAGTTCCTTAATTACGTCGAGAGTTCCGAAATGAAAAGAAAGTAAACACTTGTTATTTAAAATTTCACTGGTGTAAAATTCTTATCTAAAAACTTTAATAAAAAATAAAATAAAAGCAAGTGGTGTATGAAATCGATCCGACGTTGATTTATTATTTCAAACTTCAAAAGTAGACATTATAAGGAGGATCTCAATGTAGGAAGTATATGGAATTCTTTTTTATCTTGTACAAGTTCATTATATTTCGTTCTGGCGAAAGTTGTGATTCTTGGAAAATTGATAATTAGATTAAGTAATGAACCGTCTAGAAACTCAAAACTTTGAAGGATATGAAGCAACCAGATCATTTTTCAAGTCTTTACCCTATCAACAGAGCTATAAGCAAGGAAATAAAAAAATAAGCAACCGTGCAAGTCATAAAAATTGAGGCACAGGGCGATAACTTGATTTTTTTAAGCGACGCTCTTTAAATTCCTGTTTGAGGCTGAATGCTCAACGCTTTGACGTTTCATTTACATGTTTTTTTCCGCATTTTTTTCGTTTAGGTTACAATGAACGAGGATTACTTAGGGAACCACTTTACTTCTTCATGGGACATTGACATTGTAGGAAACGCCAAAATCGTTTGAGTAGTAATTTAATAAGTAATTTGTACTCGATATGGAAATTAAAGGGAAAAAATCATTTGTCTTCTAAATACAATTCCGCCAAACTTGCTACAGTTGGATGTGAAAATACTTGCGGCATAACACTTTCCAGAACGAATTCTCGCTGCGTCGTATCGATGAAGTTAGGGTGATTTATAGGTCTAGCTTGATGTTTTCCGACGATCTCTCTAATGAGAAAACGTGTTAAAGACGAAGTCCAGAAATTCTTGAGATAAGAGGATTAAAGTAACTCCAATTGCACTTTTCCTCGTAAAACGTCACATCACTGTGAAACATTAAACCAATGAAACTTTAGGGAAGTGTCCAACAAGGGTATCGATTAGAAAAATGCAAGTGTGGTTATGCAAAAAAGCTATCTTCACTGGCTCTTTCTTTAGGAGGGTTGCAAAACTCAATCAAGACAAACGTACACTCTCATTTAATGCTACTTATTAGGTTTTTCGCTTCCGCGGCAGCTGCTCTTTATGTTGAACGTCAGCGCTCGAACACGACGAGGATGGCGGCGAGACCACACACGTGGAAAGCGCGAACACACGGTCACATTCTGTTGTTGAACTTACCTCATCCGCTTCTGTTTTCATTGTGTTCATCATAAAACAAATCCGTAGAGCGAAGTGTGCTGCACAGTTATCACAGACAGCACAAAAATTCTGAAACCATGTCGTTCGTAGCGGGAAGACACAAGGACGACTCGAAATGAGAGCACGACAACGACTGTTGGACTGTAATTAACGGCACTTGGTTCGCCCAGTTGCACGCACGTGTCGCAGTAATAAATACGTTTCAAGAAGCAAAGTGGTGGCGTGCGAGGGAATGGAGTCCTCTGGCGCCCAGACTCAAAAACGCTGTTAGCGTCCGATCAAAAAGACGAGTTATTATCCAAAATACGTCCCGCCTTAAAACCGACGAACTTTCCCACGACACTTTGAGATATAATAACACGGTCCAAAGTGGATGTGATTCCCACAGGACGAAGGCGAAAGCCCATTCACTCGGGATTGCAAGACGAGACAACTTCAAATTGATAGAGCATATACCAGGGTCGGCCATTTCATAAAGCAGCCAACAATCGTCACTGCTGTTATCAGCGCACGCAGTCTGGAAATTCCCATCGCTGAGAAGTTCACACGCTTCCGAATGATCAGAAGAGTCACCGCGTTCACATTCTTAAACGACGCTGGAACGCATCTCCCAGCAACAGTCGGCTACTTCCTCCCAAACACGACGTTTGCACGAGGAACGTATTACGGTGTGTACAGTGTAGCGTAAAAAAGATTAAAGTTCAACGGGAAGGGAGAAAGGAAAACGAGAAAAGCCATAAATACGAGTATTTTGGAAGTTGTTAAACGCCAGTTTTGAGAGGACACAACACGTGCTCCGTCGGACCAGTCCAGTCAGACGGAAAAGAGGACCATTGATCGACGGCTGCGAAAGGCGTACAATGAATGAATGAATGACGAAGAAAAGAAGTTCAAACGGTTACATGGGCGAGAGTTTTCGGCGAAAACGGCGGAAAGGAGTACCGCTACCCACTTTAGCCGAGAATGATCTGCATACAGCGATGGGGAAAGCAAGGCATAAAATGCCAAGAATCAGAGTGTGTCCATGTACCCAAATAAAATTCTCGCCCCACGGGTAAACAAAGATGGTACAACACAAGGACGAGCAGATCGCGTGCGCACGATAATGCGGCAGCAGAAAAGGGGGAGGAGGGGGAGGGGTGAGCGATGCATCGCCGCGATGGGAAGAGGGCGCAGAAAGACGACACACAAATCGACAGAGAACTGTGGGAAAACCGCAGAGCAGCAAGGCAGCGTGGGAATCGCTGGCGGACGGCGACTTATTATCAAATGGGTGGGCGCGCCGTCCAAAAAGTAGCATGTGTGTGGTACCGCGCGTGCTCCACCGCCTGAGTGTCTGCTCTATGAAAGGAAGGTGGGCAGTGAGTCGCCACCACCTTCGACGGTCCCCATCATGGTCAAACCAATTATCTCACAATACCCTTTTTGCTATTGCCCTGCGAACGACTTAATCCCAATCCATTTATCCATTGATTACCCAGTGAGAACTTAGCGATTTCGGCCGAGATAGAGCGTCGACTTGCTTGCGTGGTCGGCTTGTCACTCTGTGTGTATGTATTCAGCAAGAAACTGGCAATCGGCCATTCAGTGAGTAGCGAATGCCAAGTGAGCACGAGGAAACCTGTACCGTGGATGGAGAACAACCATTCCGAGCGAAAAAGACGATCGACAAAAATTAACGGTTCGCAACTATCCTTCAGGGAGGAAAAACCAACCACAAAGAGAAAGACACTATTGTGGGAGAATGGTTGGATTCCCACACATCTCTTTAGCGCTTCCCCACAGTCACCACGCTCCTATAATGGCTTTCTTGCGCATGTACGAACGGAGTTAGCGACCAGAAACATTAATTTTATCGGTGGCACATTAACAAATTAGCGGAGGACCTGCCAACTAATCGCTTTCTCACCGGAGTTCCGAAAGTTCAAACGAAACACGGCACTATAATTTGCATGTACGTCTAATCATCACAATTTCCCGTATATTTACAATATTGGTCAACAGCTTAGCGGATAATAAGCTTTCTTAATGGCGTCGTCGCATGCTCGACAAGCCGCAGTCAAGAGAGAACGCCGCAACCGCTAGAATAGCCTAACATGCAGTTCCAGCGATAAGAACGAAAAAGTGAAATGAAAGCGTAAAAAGTCTTAGTACGCACTTGAATTGTGGAGCCCAGATGAAATTACTCAACGAGAGCAGTTCCCAGAACAATATCATTGATAGAAAAAGAGTATCGAGTGCGTAGTAGTGAATCAATTGTGATGATACACTTATGACGAAACCAACTTAATGCGAAGATGATTCACATGAGAACCAGATTGATCAGCTGCAGGTGTATGAACTGTAGGGTGGACGCTGAGTTATCTGGAGACATCCATATTTCGCTGTTTCCTACAAGAATTTATCGAACACAAACTTCATAATGAGGACGGACCGTAAAGGGTGGGAAAGGCGCATATCTTTAGAACCTGAATGGAAATGATGCTACAGAAATTTATTGACTCCAAATACGGCAGTAACGTTAAGATAATGGAAGGACATTATTAGGTAAAAGTAGACAACGCTCGGCACAGCGTGCCCATTATTCGATCGTGTACGATATAATGCAGTTGCTGTACCAAAGCACCTTTCATTCACCGATGTCACAGCCAAATTTCGAGATGTGAGCAGCTCGCTTCGCCGGGGTTAGAATGTCGTTGTGGACGTATGATTCACAGACGTAACACCATACGGACAAGTCAGCCAAGCTGAGTGACATGGCGTGATCGCTTCCAAGAAAGTGTTGAACGGCATGCTCGTTGACGTGACGTCCACAGTTAACCTGGAAAATGCCGAGTTAAGTCAGATAGTTTGTAGTCGTATAAGAAACTTACAGCGTAGCAAGTCAGGCAAATCCAATTCTCACCAACATTGTCGCATGTTGTGCACTTCACTCGTGCGTCGATCCCACTGCTTGGAACATCCTTCACCTGAAGGGCAAAACATTGCAGAAATTAACTTATGAATCTTATAATTCAATAACTAAAACCACCGGCGGACAACGAACCTGATCCAGATGAGGACATGTGCTCAGCGGAACAACGGAGAAGAGCGCTGGCTCCACAAATGAAGGCGATGAAGACGTAACACCGGAGCTGGTACTAGGTTGGTCCGCCATTCCGTATTTAATTACCGTGAGTCTGAAAGCGCGTTTGTGAATATATTTGCATACATATATGGGGTTGAATGGCGATGCAAAACCGGAGCGGAGAAGGAACGCGTCTCTATTGATTGCGACGGCTAAGAACACGTGCAAATAAACCGTTCCACGAAAAACACTTCTGCGAACACCCTCCTGATGCTTCGTTATGGTCAGAACGGATTCTAATGAGTCGGATAGAACGAGTTGAGAAGTCGGATACGAAGGCACCGACAGGACTCGGACGTGGAATAACGACTGACCGTCTTCGTCACCTGTGTTGTGCCACGCGAAGAAAACAAATGATGCAGCAACGAGATACGCGCCCTAATCGCTGCAAGAGACCGATTCGGCATTTCCTATCTGACTCCCGAACTCGTCCGTCGGAGCCCAAGGCATCACAGTCCACGATTACGTGCCCCGCGCTAAGGTCGAACGAGCGATGTGCAACGAGCGGAAAAATCAACAACCCACAGGGAGCAACGAGAAAGTAAACGCCGAATGCAAAACGGAGCTGTCGCCCTGTGTTGTCGCTCTGGCGTCCTGCGCTGCACACGATCGATCTCTGATTTGTGGTACAGGCATCAGCGACTTCTTCGACTATTTTCATTCACGATAATAGGTACAGCCGCCTATGGTTTCCACTCGCACGGTTTACTTCGTCCTTCCCCCTCGCACTGTTCCCTTTACCTTTCTCCTTTTCTCCTTTCCGGGCTCCCCACTTTTTGCTCCATTTTTAGGTCTTCTAAATCAATGGCCATGGAACTCTTCGGTCGTCGGGACGTGAAACTCGGACTTGCCGCACTCTCGAGCGCGTTAGTTGCAGTTCCTGTTTACCAGTACTTGCGTCGACAGTACTTTGAACGGACGTATCCCTGGGTGGAGGTTGGAAAGGTGGAAGAGCTTTTTGTTTATCCGATAAAGTCCTGCAAGGGCAACAAGGTGTGTTTATAATGAGCTGTTTCTGACTATGAATATAAATAACATTGTGTTTACGTTCAGGTGCAAACCCTGCAATGTGGAAGACTCGGTGCATCCTCAGGAGAAGACTTTGACCGATACTTCTTGATTGTTGATGCTGACAGCAACCATTTCTATACTGCGAGGCAGATGCCTAAGCTCGTTCTCCTTGAGGGTCACGTCGAAAGCAACATCCTTACTATCCGAACACCAGATGGGAAGGCAATTAACGTTGAACTTGAATTTGTTGTTGACAACCCGATCGTCCGTCGTGCAACGTATGCTTTCGAATATGTTCTATTTATTTGCGTAAGCATTGCAGTCTCTTCTCCAAGCTACAACAAGACGGTTTGGATTGTGGTGATGCAGTGGGAACCTTCTTGACGGAGTTTCTTGAATTGAAGGATAAGCCCTGTCGACTTTTATATTTCCAAGAAGGTTACTTCTCCGAACGTCGCTGCCAAACTTCTCAAAACTGGTGGAATAACCCTGTTCCAAAGCGTGATGATGAAGTAACTGATAGGATACCGTATCATAATTTACTTCTTGCAACGTTTAGACTGCATTTGTGGACTTAGCTCCTTACCTCGCCTTTTCCGCTGCATCCGTAGAAGATCTGAATAAACAACTCAAGTCTACCACTCCGGAAACTCCGCTTGTCAGTTCGCGAAACTTTCGACCGAACATTGTCATTTCTGGAACACCTCCATATGACGAAGATCGGTGGTTAGAACTTCGTGTCGGTGAAACACAGTTTGTTTGCTATAAACCTTGCACCAGGTGGGCCAAGATCGCCTAATTCTATGCAATAACAGGGTGAATGCAGATGCGTTTTAACAACTGTGGACCCTGACACCGGAAAAAAAAGTAGCGATGTGCAGCCACTGAAGTTACTTCGACAATATCGACTTGCACCAGAGGGGAAGCTTCGACAAGAATTTAAGCAAAGTCCGATTTTTGGTGTCAACATGGGAATACTAAAATGTGGTGAAATAAGCGTAGGAGATGTTGTTTACGCTCGATATAAACCGACCCCTTTCTAAATGTCGGGGTATTTTTCCGTATACTCCACATTTTTTACCACTCGAATGTATACGATTTTTGCGATAAATGAGGATTATGTTCATTCGTAATAAAGAACCAATGCACGAAGGGCTATGACGCACATGTGGCAGACTTACGGAACTTGGAATTCGTAAAAATTCCAGATATGCTTAAAGGACATGTTGGATATATAAATCCGGTTAAATCATATCACGTTTTGAAAGTAGAGCACTCCGAAAGTAGAGTACAGTAACCATAGCCGTGCCATAAAAGCAAGTTCACTTGGAACTTCGGTACGTCCACGTTTGTCGACATTTAGAATTGTCATACGTTTTTACTCGTGGCGATTTGACCGTGTCGTTTTTTCCCGCGGCGATTTAGACCGTGTCGGTTTTTCCTGAGGCGATTTTGACCGCGGCGGCGGTTCCTATATACCCGCGGCGGTTTTGAGAGCAGAGCACTCGGTTTTTTTCCGGCGGTGGTTTTTTTACGCGTAATCCCCTCAATACCGTTAGGTCACGATGCCGCGCCTGTATGTCTTTCAGGGTTTGTGCCTCGAATACATTTTCAGTCTGTGCATTCGTGTATCATCTTAATCATCCAGTATCATGAAACACGCTTTTCAGTTCGAAGTCGCACATATGTAGGCGGACCTACCTACGATGTAATGACCATATGGTCATTGTTCCTGCTCAGTAAGTGTTTTTGTTTAATTTTTTTGATGATTACATGTTTCATGTTTCAGACATGTGACAGGCCTGCAGACGACGACGACCCGCGCAATAAAAGTGTTATCTTTTATTGTGTAACGCTGTCACGCGTTACTTTTTTATTTTAATAAATACTATTATTATATTGGCATTATTGTACGTAAGCTGTGAGACGGTGTCTGGAAGCGGTTCTTACCATTTCATGCGGAAAGCGCTTCCGCAACTATCGTTTGGACCTTTGCAATCTCACTTTTCATCCGGGTGAAAGCATCGTTGCAGTTGCGGGTTTTCCATTGTGCTGATGCTAGATACCAGCAATTCTGAGTTGCTTGTAGTGGTAAAATCACAATTGTCTTAGGGTGGTTTGTGTATGTTCATGCATTTAGCATGTTACTGGTACTGTGGACGTACCATTCATATTCAATGTGCGTCGCGAAGCGATTTTTGCTGTCTCGATTAGCTACCGTCGTCATCTTTTCTCGAATATTCTATTTCCACTGAAGGCGATGCTCAACTTTGCGTATGCAGAATTGCTGGGGAGTGGTGGTGTAGACTGGTCGCTGCATGTTTGTTCACTGATGCGAAAAATGAACCGTTCGAGGAGGTCAACTTTTGACGCGCTTTTGATTTTGTCATGCGTTTGAATAATTATTAGGTTGTTCCAATCTGTTGGCATTCTGCTTGATTGGCTTCTGTACATTATTGATGAGATTAATTTTGGCATATCCACAGCCAGCCCTCCTAATCTCTTAGTGTGTTTGACCTGTCCGCTCATCGACTCTGTTTGCTCGCCTTTCGTTAGCGCAAAGAAAGGTGGCGGTTCGCCGTCCTTTCTGCCATCTTTTTCTTCCTTCACTTATGGACGGACTATCTTGCCCCCATGCCCATCAGACGCGGCGAGCAAACATTCTGCCGCGTGTCTCGACTTAGGGTGGAGTTTGTGATGTTCGCGGCGAAGACCACTTTAGTTGCCATAGTAGTTAAATCTCTCAGTAGTCGTGGCACTTCAATCCATTGGTTTGGAACTCTTGCTAGTAACTTCTTCCGCTTTCAGTTGGGAAATCATGACTCGTAGGACTACGCTCCTAGTGGTGTTAGTGTCCATAGTAGCTCTTCTGACCATAGGTTAGTTACATGAACCTTTCCGTATAATTTCTAATGATCAATGTTATTTAGATTATATACCAGGAGCGGTGCACGCAGAAGACGATATTGATGATATATCGCCTACCGTGAAGGAAGATATCGGTAAATTTGCTCATGGATCGAAGACTGATGATGAAACGTTGAGAAGGTTTGTTCATTTAATGTACCTTAGAGTTCTGTTTTCTCTCCAGTCCTGAATGATTTATTTATAGATATTTGAAATCATTTAATTGCCATTTTCAGGGAGGAAGAGGCGATTAAGCTCGATGGTCTGTCCGTCGCCCAGATGAAGGAGCTGAGAAGCAAGGCTGAGAAGCATGAATTCCAAGCCGAAGTAAACCGCATGATGAAGCTCATCATCAACTCCCTGTACCGCAACAAGGAGATCTTCCTCCGTGAGCTCATCTCCAACGCTTCCGACGCCCTGGACAAGATTC